>OMKP01091433.1:0-11744 GCA_900302375.1 Bathygadus melanobranchus | reverse complement strand
ACCGTCTGAGAGAGGGAGAGAAAGGGAGAGAGAGTGAGAAGCACAGTTTGCTGATAGACAGCAGGCCATTATGACCTAGTCCCCCCTCTGCTACCCTCCCTCTATCCTCTCCTCACGCCATCTCTCCTCCTATCCCCCCTCTCCTCCTACATCTCCTTTCCTCCTTCCTGTCTCTGTTCATATTATTTCTGATCTCATCAGCTTTTGCTAATGTATCCATTGGAGCGTGTAATACACTACATCATTATATACTACATGAACACCACTGTATTATAAATGAACACTGTACATTATTATAGATGAACACTGTACATTATTATATATGAACACTGTACACATGAACACCACTGTATTATAAATGAACACTGTACATTATTATAGATGAACACTGTACATTATTATATATGAACACTGTACACATGAACACCACTGTATTATAAATGAACACTGTACATTATTATAGATGAACACTGTACATTATTATATATGAACACTGTACACATGAACACCACTGTATTATAAATGAACACTGTACATTATTATAGATGAACACTGTACATTATTATATATGAACACTGTACACATGAACACCACTGTATTATAAATGAACACTGTACATTATTATATATGAACACTGTACACATGAACACCACTGTATTATAAATGAACACTGTACATTATTATAAATGAACACTGTACATTATTATATATGAACACTGTACACATGAACACCACTGTATTATAAATGAACACTGTACATTATTATATATGAACACTGTACACATGAACACCACTGTATTATAAATGAACACTGTACATTATTATATATGAACACTGTACACATGAACACCACTGTATTATAAATGAACACTGTACATTATTATAAATGAACACTGTACATTATTATATATGAACACTGTACACATGAACACCACTGTATTATAAATGAACACTGTACATTATTATATATGCACACTGTACACATGAACACCACTGTATTATAAATGAACACTACATTATTATATATGAACACTGTACATTATTATATACAACATGAACACAACTGCATCATAAATGAACACTGTGCATGATTATAAATGAACATGAAGACTGTACATTATTATATAGAGAGCTAGTGATCCTCGCACATCTCACACTATTTGTGTGAGATGCATGTGTGTGGGAGTGACGTAGGAATGTGTGTGTGTGTGTGTGTGTGTGTGTATGTGTGTGTGTGATGCTCTGGGTGTTGAGGCAGAAAGTGAAGCAGCAGGTCGATATTTCTGGGTGTCAGGATGTCACCCGTACAGCCAGCGCTACACATCACCACAGGGGGGACAAACTACTGCCTGTAGTCAGATGGATAGTGAGAGACAGAGAGAGAGGACACGGGAGACAGACAGACAGAGAGAGAGAGAGAGAGAGAGAGAGCTAGTGATCCTTTAGAGACCAGACCAGAGCCATACTGGGAGATGTTGCTGTCTTTCTGGTTTCTTTTGCATATCCATGCAGATCCAGGCTCCATCACATCACCCCCACTGCTCAGGTGGAACACAACACGGCATGGAGAAGACACAAAGAAAGATTGATGACTGAAGGCGGGCGAGAGACATGTATTCCCAGAGGTAGATTCAGAGAGAGCGAGAGAGAGAGTTGGGGGTAGACGATATCTCTGTGATGTCTTTGGATGATATGGAAAAGCAAATGATCTCTCCAAAAGGGAGGATATGTGGATATGTGCTTTCCTCATATTAAAATGCTACATGTATGTAGAAGTGAATCTAACATGATGTGTGGCGTCTGCTATCCCGTGGTCATCATAAAAAGATGTAGACATCAGAATTTGTGCTGAACTCTTCTTGGGTTGATGTTCTTCCACACCATTAGACCCGGAGAGCGTTGGCTTTGGGACTGTTTGTATCACCGCAGATGTTTGGTTGGAGTGTGCGTTGGAGCAGATAAGCTATAGCACAAGATTAGCATCTTCTGGTTGCCTCCTAGTCAGTGATGGAAAATAACTGAGTACATTTACTCAAGTACTGTACTTGAGTACGACCAGCTGCAACATTAAAGTTAAGAACACATTAATACATCACTGTTTATTTAATTATAATCCAATTATATAATATATATTATTCTGAAATGAGCCTTTCTGCATAATGAGTACTTTTACTTTTGGTACTTTAAGTATATTTTGATGCAAACACTTTTGTACTTTTACTTAAGTAACATTTTCAATGCAGGACTTTCTACAGTGTGGTATTACTACTTTTACTTAAGTAAAAAACCTGAGTACTGCGCCCAGTCATCGCCCTCTGACATACAGCAGCTCAGCAGCTCGCTTCTATGAGCTGCAGTTTGTAACGGCACATTCAGGAAATCATTTCCCAAATACAATTTTAATAGAACATGTGATGGAAATGTTTGTATATTTACAGTCGCTACCCTAAAGCTCACACCCAACCAACGTGAATTAAAGAATGAACTCCCATCTCGTGGGCGCAGATGGAGAACTCGTGTAAATCATGTGAGGTCTGGTATGAATAAAATCATCATTCATGTGATCAAGCAGACTCCAGAAACATTCGGATGTGCTTGATTTGCAGAAGGCCCTGAATAATCGGGGACTGTTTGGGGACTGTTTGGTCTGAACAAAGAATACGATTGTAATGACAGAAACCGCTTCTGTTTTTAAACTCCGCTCAAAACATTACTCGGAACGTTGGTCTGCTCTGTGTGGAATGAGCCATGCGCTTGGTTCTCTCTGGTGTCCGAGTGAGCATGTGGCTCTGTGAAGGCATGCGGCTCTGCTCCCTTGGACACTAGAGACACCACCAAGGTGTATTATGGACATGTTTACCAGTGGAGAGTCATCAGACCTTTCAAGATGATACGAGAGCTTTTGTTGTGTCAGAGCATTCTTTAATGCAAGGTTTCCATATGAAAACCTTTCATGTACAGTGTGTTTATAGAAGAAAAAATAACGTACAATACTTTACTTGAGATAAGTAAATAAACAGAAATAAATAACAGCATTACGTCCTTCAAGATGTTGAACTAAAGTAAGGGATGAGAAAGGTATGATGGTGTGGCAGGTGAATTGGTGTGGTAGCTTGGTTAGAGTTGTTATTTATGCTAGCTCGATTAGCGTGGTTAGCACGGTTAGCATGGCTATTGTGCATACTTCTCGGCTCTGGTTCCTGTCCGGCTGCAGGGCTGCGGTGCTTCAGGCGGACTCTGGTTCCTGTCCGGCTGCAGGGCTGCGAGGCTGTGGTGCTTCAGGCGGACTCTGGTTCCTGTCCGGCTGCAGGGCTGCGAGTCTGTGGTGCTTCAGGCGGACTCTGGTTCCCGTAAACCCGTCGGAGACAAATCAATACTGTGCTTTCTTTCACCAGCAGCGGGCCAAAATTAAATAGGAAATCCATAGAGATGGAAAACAGAGGAAAACAAAACAAACAGCTCAATGAAGGAATTGATTCCAGAATGCGTATGGCTTGTCATGCGATGGCACATTTCATAACCATAACTATCAATATCCATGCGACCGCAGTCACACCGAGGTCATGCCAGTGATTAGGGAGAGAATGACAGTTATCTGAAATTATGAGCGACCGTGTTACTCTTGGCTCATCCCTTCTGGATGGAAACCACATTCATTATTTATTACTTGGCTGTGGAATGTATTCCTTCATTTATTTGTGGTACCTTTTGCTTTGATATTTTCTTTATATTATTGGCCAAAATCTATAAGTAACTAACTGCAGGATGGAGTATAGTAATAATATTATAATTTAAGATATTATTTAAGAATAAAAACAGCATTTCATGCCTCTTCTTCCATGGACCCAGTTTGTAAGATTATTTCTAAGACTCATAATTAGAAATTGGAAAGTTGAATGATTGTATTGTACGCATGCCAGTGTATTGTATTAGGTGTTGTGGTGCACATTATCTGGTTGTACGCGTTGCATTATGTTCTAGCTGTATTGTGAGCGTGTCTCTGGAGGTCACTTCTTTATGAGCTCCAGAGTGACGAGACCGCCTTCAGCCAGGCCTCTCGTGTCTTCCCCTGGCTCTGCATTGTGCATAAGCGTGCATGAATACCGCCCTAAAAGCTTCTTACAGCTCGTCTTGGAGCCCAAGGCAATCCAGCATCCTCTTTGTTTGGCCGTCCCTCTCCCAGACTGTTGAGCCGGCTGCCGCCAGCACAGCGCTGCAATCACAGAAAACACACAAGTGTCATGGTGCATTCTGTGTGCAAGTGCATGCACGACCGCATTCGCTCAGGAACTACGCAACGCTTTCAAAATGCTACGCTCAGGATTCTTGTGGAGGCGGGGAGAGACACATACACACACACACACACACACACTCTCCGATGTTTCCTCTATTTCTGTTCCTCGTCATTGAACTGTTTAGTTTTCTCCAAACATCCCCTTCGCTGTTCAAATACATAGACGTTTCACATTTGAAGTTGGCTGATGCATTCCTTCTCTTCATTTCTGACAATCATTTCTGCGGTGTGGATTCTATGTGCAACACATCGCGTGGCCGTTGCTACGGCTACCCTGATGTGTTTGGAAGTCAGTGTTTGAATATGATCTTCTTTAGAACAAATACTTTTAATGAGCCCTGCGTGACGTTCTGCCGTGTTTTGCGTCAGGCTACAAATGCACAACACAGCGTTTAGTAGCTGAACTCTTTCTGCTTTTACCTTTCCAGACTCACGCTTGGTTCGAATCACATTAAGAACCCGAGTCATAGGAAATCCAGGTCAGACATCAGTCTTTTTCAGATAATGGACGATTTGTTGTTGAGGATATAGCAAATATTTTAAATGAGTATAACTTTCTGCCAGACTCTTAGTGTACACAGGACACAAGGGACTATTTTAAAACGTGTGACCATGTGAATTCATTATAATCATATAATGAATACTGTTCTTTTTTTATTACTACCACATTTAATGACCACTTTGAATTTTGAATTAAATTCCTAAAGCAAATACTTGAAATTATAACGATTACAGAAATGATATGTTGGTTGGTTGTAGTTTGGTTATTGTGGTATGTTATGGGTTGGTTGTAGTTTGGTTATGGGTTGGTTGGTTTTAGTTTGGTTATTGTGGTTGGTTTTGGTCATTGTGGTTTGGTTATGGGTTGGTTGTAGTTTGGTTATGGGTTGGTTGTAGTTTGGTTATGGGTTGGTTTTAGTTTGGTTATGGGTTGGTTTTAGTTTCGTTATGGCTCGGTTATGGTTTCGTTGTGGTTTGTTGTGATTTGGTGTATATTTTTACAGACAACAAAAGCTGTATTCTCTGACAGAATATGAATTCATCTAATTTTCCCCAGGAATAAGGATTAAATGTAGGCCTACATCAATAGTCATGTATCTTAGGGCTATATGGACAGAGCCTGGCTACTGTAATGGAACTGAAGTTAAATCCAAGTAAAGCGTTTGATTCAAAACCAGTTGCCTTTTGAAGCTACGTTAACACAAAAGTTACACGTGGAGACACGGCGCTGCTTGTTATTAGTAGTCAGAGAGTTTGTCAGGGAATAACAAGCTTGAAAATAAACTATTCAGGCAAATAAATTGGTGTTTTTCTGAGACGGCACTTCAAACAGAGACGTCACGTCAAAAGAAATCAGGCATCTACTCCGGGATTCTCAAAAATACCCTGAAACCACTGACAGAATGGGAGCCCGATATAAATAATTAGCGAGCTTCTTAGGCGTTTGTCATTAGATGAGCGGGAAACACGGCACGCCTAGGCCGCGGATTAGCCGCGCTAAAGTTGATCTCTCTTGAAATAAAACGGGCCAAAACTGGAGCAGCATGACAAGCCCTCAACCCCTCAACCAGCGCGGCATCCAGCGCACAAAAAGAGTTTAGACTTTTTACACGCAGCTGTGTGTCACGTCGGATCAGAGACCGCTGCACATTATCACCGTGTCAGAAGTCTCCCAGAGGCAGAAACTAGCACACATCCCCCGGGGCACACGCAGAAGATGCCTCAAATTGATAATCCCCCGTATTCCTTATCAGGGGGGCTCCGCTCCGCACTTCATTTCCTAATGACTTGATTGCGTATCGAAGATGACTCATTAATGCGCCGGCTTCCTCCGCTGGCAAACAGTTTACGCTGTTCATTAATTACTGCCAGCATCATGACCGCTTCAGACCCCCCATGTAGCGCTCCACCATACATCAGGTGAACTCTAAACTGGTTTAAATGACTCTAAACTGGTTCTCATTGGACCTGAACCGGTTTAAGTGCCTATAAGCCTGGCCTAAATGCCTCTAAATTGGTTTCAGTACATTATCTTGTCTCGGTAGCATTATTGATTATTTTTGGGAAATGGTTAAATGATAAAAAACGGTTTCACAACACCACTTATTTTCTATGCCTAATAAAATATTTAGACAATTTCCATTTAGCAGAAGGCCTAGAAGCTGTGTTTTTAGTTTTCTCAAGTGATTATAAAACCGACCGTTCTTCTGAGGGGGATAACCATCTGCAAAGATTTCCTCTAGAAATGTTTGAAGTGCACATTGAAACCTGATCTGGGGTCAGATGCTGCGATGACCATGAGCCTGAAGCAGATAGAGCTATCAATAATCCATTATACATTTTGTCACATTCAACCACATGAACAATTTCCTTTTACATCCGTTTTCAGTGAAGAGGAGAAACCATTAGAATGCTTTTAGAATGATAGAGAGTTGCATTAGTGTGTGTGTGTGTGTGTGTGTGTGTGTGTGCGCGTCTCATGGGACACCAGAAGGCTGTTTACCGTCTTTACATGTCATGTCACATTTCCCTCATTTCAGACTTACTCTGAAACCCTCTCAGCTGGGCGTCTCCCCCCACCACCGTCTCTCGCCCTCCATCTTCTCGTCGTTTTTCATTATTTAAAAATGATTCATTTCCGATGTGCGCCAGTGGCAGACATTTTAGATACGGTATCTCAGATTGTGATGTGAGATCAAGCTCCTTGGTCTGGTCTGGTCTGGTCTGTCTGATCTGGTCTGGTCTGGTCTGGTCTGATCTGATCTGATCTCATCTTGTTTGGTCTGGTCTGGTCTGGTCTTGTTTGGTCTGGTCTGGTCTGGTCTTGTTTGGTCAGGCCTGGTTTGGGTTGGGTTGGATGGGGTTTGGTCTGGTCTGGTTTGGTCTTGTTTGTTCTGGTCTGATATGGGTTGGGTTGGATTGGGTTTGGTCTCGTCTGGTTTGGGTCTGGTCTCTTCAAGTCTATTTAATAATATAAAGGTTTTGTGTTGTTCTGGTCTGGTTTGGGTCTGGTCTGGCCTGGTCTGGTGTTGTCTATACAGATATAGATGTGGAGATCTCAACATTTCCTACTGTTAGAGGGAGTTAACATATAAACACAAATCAACATAAGTCAGAGGAAAACACATCTCTTATGAGTCATAATTTGTGACAGCACCATTGCATACACACCGTACCTTGCTTATGATGCAATACGCACATGAACACTAGAGGCAGTATGGAGATCTCTTTATTTATTATAATATACTATACTTCTGTACAATTCTGTATATTCTATATGACTTTGGCGTACTTCGTAGTTTATATATATATATCTAATATAATATTTAACAAATTCAACAAATACAATATTTGGCATTATTTTTGTTTTGTACGTAGACCAACGTAAAATCTGGATCTTTACTAATACTTGCTGGAACCTGCAGCACCCCCTCCCCCAGGGTTCGCGTCCCCCTGGGGGAGACAGACGGTCCATACCGTCTAAATGGACTGCATTTATATCGCGCTTTTATCCAAAGCGCTTTACATTTGCCTCACATTCACCCATTCATACACCGACGGCGGTGTCAACCATGCAAGGCAACAACCAGCTCGTCGGGAGCAGTTAGGGTTAGGTGTCTTGCTCAGGGACACCTCGACAATTAGCTAGGCGGAGCTGGGGATCGAACCAGCAATCTTCCGGTTGCCAGACAACCGCTCTGCCCCCTGAGCTACTGCCGCTACCGTCTACACCCCAGCTACCTGCCCACCTAGCTCTCATGTAGAGACCCCTGCCCTTGGTTAGGGAGGGAGAGTGAGGCTCATTCCTCTGTAATCCAGGGGCTCTCTCCCAGCAGCCGGCTGGATGCTATCAGAGTCCAGGGAGTCCAGAGAGTGTTCAGGTTTACACTCAACTCTCTCACATGCATGCACGTACACACACACACACACACACACCATGTTGCACTCGCATACACACACATACTCTCACATCACGCATGCACACACACACACACACACAAATACACACACACACACACATTAACACACACAGGCTATCCCCACATAATCAGCCTAAATCAGATTATTCTGAGATCTGACAGGGGCATTCACACAGTAATTATTTGCCGGTGAAATAGAAAATATTGAATGAAATGTACAAGATAGGGATCGTTTGTGGCCCCAAAGCATGCAAATGATCTGCTATTCAATATGAAATTAGCAGCACACGCTTGTTATCTTGTAGCCACAATAATCGCTGCAATAATGTGGTGTTTTATGCTGCTGCCAGTTTGGGTGGAAACAATCCAAAGGAGAAGTGGCTTCTCCTCAGTGTCCACCTGGAGCAGGTCTGATCACCACCCAGAGACAGCCTGGCTGGTCCCACACATGCTCAGGCAAACACAAAGCCAGGCAGGTAGTCAGTCAGCCAGTCAGTCACCCAGGGAAGCAGTCAGTTGAACACAGGGCCAGTCAGCTAACCACCCAGCCAGTCAGATTGTTCTAGTGTCTGGAAGCTGTGGCATGTCGCTCTGCTCTTCAGATGGAGAAATGCCGTCTTTTCTTCCAAGACTGTCTCTGTCTCTCTGTCTCTCTCTCTCTCTCTCGTAGTCTCTGTCTCTCTGTGTCTCTCTCTCCACCTGAGTCACTCGACAAGCACTATTCTTTATCAGAGGTGAGCAGCGGTGTGGAAGAGCACGTCTCTCTGATAGCAGCTCTGCCGCAGCACAATCACCCATCTCCCTGCTACTAACCCCCACTTCTAACCCCCTGCTACAAACCTAGCTCCCTGCTACTAACCAACCTAGCTCCCTGCTACTAAGCCCTTGCTACTAATCTAGCTCCCTGCTACTTACCCAGCTCCCTCCTACCAAACCAGCTCCCTGCTACTAACCCCCTGCTACTAACCTAGCTCCCTGCTACTAACCCAGCTCTCTCCTACTACCCTGCTACTAACCCCCTGCTACTAACCCAGCTCCCTGCTAATAACCCCCGCTACTAACCTAGCTCCCTGCTTCTAACACCCTGCTACTAACCCATCTCCCTGCTACTAACCCCCTGCTACTAACCCATCTCCCTGCTACTAACCCCCTGCTACTAACCCTCCCCTGCTACTAAACCCCTGCTACTAACCCATCTCCCTGCTACTAAGCCCCTGCTACTAACCCATCTCCCTGCTACTAAGCCCTTGCTACTAACCCCTGCTACTAACCCATCTCCCTGCTACTAAGCCCTTGCTACTAACCTAGCTCCCTGCTACTAACCAACTGCTACTAACCTAGCTCCCTGCTACTAACACCCAGCTACTAACCCATTTCCCTGGTACTAACCCCCTGCTACTAACACCCTGCTACTAACCCATCTCCCTGCTACTAAGCCCTTGCTACGAACACATTTTCTTGCTATTAACCCAGCTCTCTGCCACAGGGAGAAGGACAGACATAAAGTAGCTTGTTCAGAGAGAAGGGGGCGAGGGGGGGTGAGCTGTATAGAGAGGAGAGGGGGAGAGGGGATGGGGAGAGAGGAGGGAAGGGAAGGGGGAGAGAGAGGAGTAGAGGGGAGAAGGGAGGAGGTGAGTAGCTCTGGGTTGATCTCCGGATACAGGGCTGGTGGTGATGCGCATGGACAGCTAGAGAGAGAGAGAGAGAGAGAGAGAGAGAGAGAGAGAGAGAGAGAGAGAAGGAAATAAAAGGAGTTGTGATGTGTTTACGTGCGCACGGGCAGCAACGAGTGAGTGTGTGTCCGGTGTGTGTTGGGTGTGTGTCCGGTGTGTTTCGGATGTGTGTGTTGGGTGTGTGTCTGGTGTGTGTGTCCGGTGTGTCGGGTGTGTGTGTGTGTCCGTTGTGTGTCCGGTGTGTGTGCATGGCCCGGCGGCTGCAGATGTGAGAACATGAGGAAGGCTTTCAGTGAGAGCATCTCAGCACTCCCTATCGATTTCCCAAATCTAGTTTTCAGTTTAGCACTTGCAGTATATTCAATATGAAAAGGCTTCATGTGTATTAAACGGAGACCATTCAATTCTAATAGGTTGGACATCACCTTCGCTGTTTCTTGTATGCTTTCTGAGGTGAAATCAGGTTACAGCATTTACCTTCCTGCTTGTCTACTCTGGGTGGGGGGGCAGTAGTATACAGGCTGGCCAACTGGGAACCAAACTGCAACTACACAACACAACTACACTACTACACAACACAACTACACTATTACACAACACAACCACACAACATCCCTATATGTAGAGAGAGAGAGAGAGGGAGAGAGAGAGAGAGAGAGAGAGAGAGAGTATGTTTGTGTGTGTGTGTCAAGTCATTATTTCTGGTCAATGTCAGTGTAGATTTTCCGGTTGTTTATCATAAATCAGCAGGATCACAAACACGTCCGTACGGAGAGACATTGCTGAGGTCTAGTAGAAGCCCCAAGACAACGCGAGAGAGGGGGATGTTTTACTATTCAGTTGTTTAGCAGACACTTTCATCCAAAGTCACTCACAGCGACTTTAAATGCATGATGTTGTTAAGAAGCAGGTAGGGGCTTAGGGCTTCTTGCGCTACGATGCATATGTTAGGCGGTGGGGATCAGACGCACAACCTTTCAGCTGGGAGTCAAACACCTGAACCATTACACTGTCCTGCCCCCTAAATCCCCTCTCAAATCAGATCAAATATGGTCCGACAAGCACGTGTCTGAATGTACAACACGCACACACACCTGGAATCCTATCGAGAGCCACAAGGGGGGAATGCCATTGTAATGTCCCCACGAAGAGAAGCCTTTTGAATGATTCCAGTGGATTCAGGGATGTTGTTTAACATAGCACGGACCTCCATGCTATCCAGAGCGGTGTAAGCCTGCGTGGTGGGATGTGGGCTAGTGGGCTAGTGCTAGGATCAGGTCTGACATGAAGACAACCTGGAGTCAATCTCATTAAAATGCTTCATTGCTCTATTTTCTAATTTGCTGAGATTAATGATAGGCAGTGAAAAACATATACTCGGAGGACTTCTTTAATTTGCTGGAGTTTACAATAATAACTTTGAGAAGGGTGTGTATGTGTGTGTGTGTGTGTGTGTGGGCGACGGATAGGGAGGGTGGGTATTCTAATATTAACATTAAATTGAATACCTGCATTAATTGAAAACATGAAAACATAGCTTCTTTGTGTATTGACTTCATTGTTTGATCAAAACGAGAGCGAGAGACAGACAGACAGACAGACAGACAGATGGACAGATATAGACAGAGACAGACAGAGATAGACAGAGAGAGAGACAGAGAGACAGACAGAGATAGACAGACAGAGAGACAGAGAGACAGACAGAGATAGACAGAGAGACAGACAGACAGACAGAGGTAGACACAGAGAGAGAGAGAGACAGACAGACAGATAGAGACAGAGGCAGACAGAGACAGACAGTGACAGACAGACAGAGATGGTGGAGCAGAGAAACTGGAACCCAACCAATTGACAGAG
>OMKP01091412.1:0-10735 GCA_900302375.1 Bathygadus melanobranchus | reverse complement strand
AACATAGGGCCCTCACCACCATGTAACAACATAGGGCCACCATGTAACAACATAGGGCCACCATGTAACAACATAGGGCTGTCACCACCATGTAACAACATAGGGCTGTCACCACCATGTAACAACATGTCACCACCATGTAACAACATAGGGCCACCATGTAACAACATAGGGCTGTCGCCACCATGTAACAACATAGGGCCGGCACCACCATGTAACAACATAGGGCCCTCACCACCATGTAACAACATAGGGCTGTCACCACCATGTAACAACATAGGGCCACCATGTAACAACATAGGGCCACCATGTAACAACATAGGGCCACCATGTAACAACATAGGGCTGTCGTCACCATGTAACAACATAGGGCCACCATGTAACAACATAGGGCCGTCACCACCATGTAACAACATAGGGCCACCATGTAACAACATAGGGCCCTCACCACCATGTAACAACACAGGGCCGTCGCCACCATGTGACAACATAGAGCCATCATCACTATATATATATATATATATATATATATGGATTCAACCTGATAATGCTAGTGAAGATTATGCTCCAAACTATCTATATGTATATTTAGAGAAATTATAATTAGTTAGTTTAAATTAGTTAAAATAGTGTAGTGAAAGGCAGTTTGCGGATGACGGGGATACGTTGGTGTGTCTCTGTGTGCATATAGGGCGTTCTTTAATACAAATGTTGAAGCCGTTAGTTTTTGAGGTTGTTTCCCTGTGTGATAACTAAAAGTAGGCTATCACTCTTTTGGAGTAAGTTGGCATCCAAAACGAAACTGGCGATACAACTGCATACCGTCTTGTTATCAAAAGCAACCTATATTCACATACCGCAGTGCAAATAAACATTGGCTTGTAGCACCGACGACTACTATGAAAAGGAAAGATCAATACATATAACAGATAGTGACAATTTTTCAATATTTCTCTGTTCTAGTTTACCACTAGGGATGCAATAAGAGGACGTTCACAACTTCTTTATTGTATCTGCCTGTATTTAATGGTGATAAACTCACCAGTATTGCACCTCTACGGACAGCTTGGGTCATCCTCTTTGTGTCGGCATGCCTTTTCCCAAACACAGTGCTGGCTCCAGCTTTTTGGGGGCCCCAAGCACAGAATGAAGCTGGGGCCCCAAGTGCAAAATAATTAACAACAATAAGTAAGTAATGCAATTATTAAAGTGCAAAATAATGAATTGAACAAATATAAAGTGACAACCAACTTATATATAATACCGTAATAATAAATAATATAAATGAATGCAATACTGTATAAAGTGCAAGATAACTACTAATAAATAAATAATAATAACTAACATAATAAATAAATATGTTACATTATTCAGTATTATTCAATAACAGATAATAAATTAAAAAATACAAAAAGTCAATAATAAAAAAAGAATATAAATAAATAAAAAAGGTAAAAAATATTGTTAAAAAAAGAAAGAAAAACTCCCTTTGGTGCAACAAAAAGTTGCCTTCAGATAAAAACGACAGTACATTAGTTTGTGTTGTCAGTTAGAGATAAACATGTCAGAAACATCACATTAAGTAACTGTAATAACACATTTATTAAAAATACATATTACAGGGCACAATAATTGATAAACGATTTGCCACAATGAATAGATTGAATAATTTCATATCTAGCCTGTTCATATCAGCAGGGCTACCAAAACATACCATTTTGCATCTAATGTAACGTGTCGACAAAGCTAATAATAGCGAACGGCCTCGACGTACGAGTAAACGGAATATGAATAATAAAACCAGTTTGACGTTAGTTTGCCTTCACTTTCTGTCTTGGCTGCAAGTTAACCAGTACTGCCCAAACATCAACATGTGTCATGTATGAGCAACTTTCTGTCGGTAAAGTTTGTGAAGCGTTCAAAAATGGAAGTCGGTGAAGCGTTCAAAAATTGCAACGCGACTTTAATGACAAAATTGCTCATACATGATTTTTGGGAAAGCAATGGCACGGCGATGCAAAGAGAATGACCCAAGATGTCCATAGAGGTGCAATACTGGTGAGTTTATCGCCATTAAATACAAGCAGATAAGACTTATATATATATATTCATGAATAGGGCACTCCATGGACGGAATAGCCTAGCTAGCGACTAAGGGGACACTTGCAACCTCTTAGTCGCTTGCAGCTAGGCTATTAGGTCCACCATAGTGTGATTCATCTGCGTTCATTTTTTTAACGTTAACATTTTAACGTTATTATATATATATATATATATAGCTAGATCCAGCCAATTCTATAAATGTGCAGACGGAGATGAGACGGTGTAAAAATGTCAAAGAGGCGTTAGAGGAAAGAAATGTGCCAATGATTCATGAGATGGAACTCTCTAGAGTCTACTCATTTGCTTTTGTTTGCTCTTGTGAGGAATTCTGCTCTTCCGGATGTCTAATCTAAAGTCCCTTCTCAGAGTGCTATAAGTTGTTGTCAGTGCTGCATTGAGTCAAAATGAGTTGGCCATAAGGGGAATTGCATTTAGGGCATTTGGTAGACGATTTTGTCCGAAGCGACTTACAAGTACTTTTGTCGAGTGAAACAACAATATCTCGCTGTCGGTAGAAAGTATAGTAAAGATAGGTGCTGAAGCCAGACACTAAGTTCAACCGTACTTGGCTTAACTTGCCTTGAAGATACAAATGAAGATACAAATGCAACAGTTCACCATTTTCCACTTTAAACCACCCACCCCACATTGGTAATGCAAAAGAGAAACAGTACATGATACCAAAATAAATAAAACAATGACAGAAAGTAAGATAAGAATAATAATAAAAAACCATTAAAAAAAAAAAGGCTGGATCAAGTTCAGTGCAAAATTACTAATTAGTAGATACACACTAGGGCTGAACGATATGGTGAAAAAAATCATATTGCAATTATTTTTGACAGATATTGCAGTTGCAATATGAGTCACTATTAGTGGGAATCTATCATGATGTGTTGGGGTCTGTACCAAACAAACATGTTTTCTTACAGCTGGAGATAAAACATTTGTTGGCCAGGGCATCTCTGCAGCGCTACAGTACTTCATTTATAATACAGTACTTCATTTATAAACTTCATTTACATATAGTTTTGGACTAGTTTACAAAGAAACCAAGACTTGACGCATGATTAGTCTGGAGAGAGAAAATACATGTAAAATAAGAAATGAAAGGCTGCCACTTTTTGTAAGTGAACCATGGAAGCTCAAATTGGAACATTGAGATGTTGGGCTAGGAGTTCCAGGAAGGTGGGGGGAGGTGTTGTCCCCATGGTTACGACCCACACCAACTTTATGGTATTTTTTAAGCTAGTACAACAACGGTTGTGTATAAGTGTTATAATGAGTGATGTTGTCTGTCTGAATTTTACTATAAGTGTCCGAGAAGCTTAACCCTCTCTCGGACATGGACATCAAACATCGCTGCCCAGACGGAGCACCACACGTCCACATACACCTCGCGGCCGCCATCCCTTCATCGTGACATTGAAGTGAAACTTCAACTTCGACGTCACGAAAAGAGCGCCGCCTGCGTTCGGAGCAGAGTAAAACGAGTCAGATCCAAGCATTGGGCAGGACTAGAACATATAAGAAAGATCAGCCTGTAAACTATCACAACAGTCACAATTAGGAACAGAGTCAGGATCAATTTCAGCTCATCTCGCTATCCTGAAGTGAGGTGTATGGATCACCTTGAGTTGGATTAGACTGAGTAGAGCGCATGAAGAGGGATCATTAATTAACCCTGTTCAATGCTTTTTCTCGGATGTCCTCTGTGAGCTCTACCCCCAGTTATTCCTCCCATTTGGATTCTTGTTTTGGAGACAGGCCTATTAAGCACACCAAATCCACTTTTCAGAGATTTTTAATATACAATTTAAGTGAGAACATTTTAGTTAAAATGTCATTTCTGTCAACATTTCATTTAAATGTACCCTTTAAGCCCATGGGTGTTCCAAATAAGCCCACCTCATGATTTTCTTTAATAAATATATATTTAAAAAATCTTAACAATACATACTTGTTCTATTCAAATCTGTTATCTCTGTTGCTCTCAGTAGCTATTTTCATTTTGTCTCCACTCCTATTCTATGGGCTGTAAATGGCATTTGAAATAGGCATGACCAGCCTTTTGCTGTCAACCCAGAAAAACGTACAAATTACATGTCTTTGGAATGTAGCAAAAAAAAATTCTGAACAAAATCAAAACTATAGTGGAACTTCCTCTTCGATTCTTCATCTTTCAATATGTGTTGTCATTTTGTCTGTATCTCCATCCTATGGTGTTCTGGCATTTGGATGATTTTATGAATATTTGTAAAGACCGATTCACTGAAAGAAAAACTGTTTACAGTTTCAGTGCTAATGAGGAGTCAATTTCAGGATTTACAATTAAACAACAACTTTAATTGAGTTTCAAATGTTAATCACATTTAGGCTGCTACTTTGATAACATTGTAAAAGTTGTAGTTCATTGTAAAGTAACATTGAAAGGAGACATCTGTCACCCTAACCCTATCTCATGTATCATTAAAATGGTTCAAGGGTCAAAAAGGAGAAAATCCCCTTTGAAGCAGTCAAGTGTGCTTACTGGGAGCAGGTGGGCTTAAAGGGAACATCAGTGCATTCATGGTCAAAAGACTTATTAGAATATATTATTATACGCACATGGCATTAAAAAAAACAACTATATTAAATAAATCTACATATGGTGCGCTAACATAACATGAAAAGTACAAATAACAATTAATTAGTTTTTTTTGGTTGCATCCCCTTTAAGCCCACCAGGAAAATGTTTTAATTAAAATAAGATAAACATAGTTATTGTCTATTTAACTATATAATAATATAAGCTCCATAAGAACATGTAAACTATACATGCTTTATGTCATAGCAATGAACCATACTACGCAGTTACTGTATTGATGCAGCATGTGGTCTGTTTGCTAGTTTATAATTCAATTCAAAATAAGTCCACTGAAAAGATTGTGGTAGTTGTGGAAAGGTACAATGAAAACCCTTGATCTGTTGTTTCCACCTGTGGCGTTCGCTCGCCCTAGCCTGTGCATGCATTGCAATATCGGCATTGCAGTCCTCAGTCCCGAAAACAGCAATTAACATTTCAGTCATTAACTTGACTGGATACAAATCTTCCATTTTCTGTAGGATTCCGATCACTCTCAAATTGTCTCAGCACAAACGATTCTCCAAGCCAGTTCGTCAGTTAGCAGGCCATTCTTGTTGTCAGTTTATTGTAAGCTTTCTCCTGCTCAACGGTCCTGTCGCTGTGGTCATCTGTAATGCGGTGGCCATGGGTGTCCAAGGTGGACTAGATTGTAGCCAAGGATGCGTTTACTCATCAGGTCTGCCAGGGCAGAAGTCAGTAGTAAGGTCACAGTGAAGCGACGTAACCGATTGGATATTATTTAGTACATTTTCCCAAGCTTCCTGCCATATTTCGATTCATGTAATACCGTATATGACACTTTAATAGTTATATTTAAAAATGTTAACTCTTCAACCTGATGAAATGAAGAACAAATGTGCGGGATCCACACTGCGACTCCATGCTTAACCGGAAGTCTAGATTTTGTATTTTGAAAGAATTTTTTCTTCTTGATTTTTGTATAATATATATTATATTATGTATAATTTACTATCCGGGTTTAAAGCCTTTTAATCTATATGTAAACATTAAGGCACAGTTGTTTATAAAATCTGCTACCCATACAATAGAAATGCTCTTCTTATAATGGCTTGTTTGGCCATTGTTTTCTATATGGTTATTTTCGATGTGGTTACATGGTGATTTATTCTTCCAGATGAATAGTACTGAATTATAGACCTTTAACCAACAGCAGTCTCCTCTTGGGCATTCATTATTATCATTCAGCCATAGCTATTGTCATGTCTTCACAATGTTAAATGAACCAGGAATCTGCATTGTCTCCCATCTTCCATTGTTTAGTTTAGCACCATATCTGTTGATCTTGTTTCTATATGTAGTAACACATGCGTGTCCGCTGTTCATAGCCTCTCCTCCACAACTAATTGGCATACGCTTCCACTCTTTGATTTCACGGTTATAATGTGCTTCTTGTTTCGGTGCATTTCCCCACGTCAACTCGTATGCTACGGAGATGACGTGAGTCTGTGGCATTCAGTCAGTTCCTGTGCTATCGGAGGTGCATGTGACACTCCAGGGAGGACAGCACTTGTCACAAGCCATTGTGGTTTGTTCCATCAGTCTGATATCTAAAGTGCCTGGGTTGTGTCCCAGCCAGTAATTAGCGTTAGCCCCAGCAACCTGTATAACACAATTATATCTGTGGGCGCTGCTGTTCTCCGCAACCACAGCTAGGATGAATGAACCACAGGTTAATTTAATGCTTGAATGGCAGATGCCTCTTAAAAAGTTTCTGACGCCTAATTCATTAGGAGCTCTGGCTTTTGGGCTAGCCCAAGATAAAATAAAACTAATGTAGTACTCGGGTTTTCACGATATTTGACAGCTTCTTAACTCAAACATTAAAAACAAATCCTTGCAAGTGTCAGAGTGACTGTGTGCTTGTTAATTTCTGGAGAATACTATGACTTTCTATTATTGTTTTTAAATATAGCTGCACTTCTCATTTTTTCTCTTAAAAGCAATTGCATTGCAGCCTCCTGTTCCCGTAATATTTTGATTTATCTGGTGGTGCACTGGGAAGTTGTCCAACCTGTACTTTGTTAGACTTTTTGTTGTTTGTTTGTGTATGCATATAATTTAGCTGAAGTTGCAGTAGGTTTGTTAGAATGTTTTTTTTTCTTTCATGACTGTTCCCGGAATAAATGTAATTGTTAATTACCAAACATACACATGTAAAAAAAAATTTAGTGTGCTACAACTCCTCTTCCTAATAGCAGATCAGCACCCCAGCAGGTAGTCTGGTAAATGTGGAGTTCTACCTTAAACATCTGGACACACCCCACATCCATGGTGACCCCAACTGACCACATTTGCATGTAATCAATACCCTGTACTTTTCGCAAATTATCTCTAGCATATGGTGGTGGGCTTCATTTTGCTTGCATAAATACATGCTCATTACTCTACTACCAAACTATTTCCTCATTACTCAGGAACAGCTTCCCATTTTACATTCAGTCTCCATCTTGTGAGTCAAGAGTCAGTCTACAGATACGTTGAATACCAACTAATTATGTAGATGTCTACTGTTAAAACCACAAAAGTATCCTCATTATTTCCCCCATGCAGTGATCTGAATGAGAAGAGCCGATGCATTGCACTTTGAGGTGGAATTTTCAGTAGTCCTGGGTACAGGACAAAGTCACATTGACAATTGTGTTCGTTTTTGGTATTTTTGTTGCACAAATGTGCAGTAATTAAATTTCTACTGTATGGTATTTTCTTACTATTCTGGAACATTAGCATAGCACGCGTAGATTTGTTTTTACATATTGTTGTTGTCTCAGGCTGTGCAGAGAAATTGACAACAGGCCTAGTTGTTCCTCTCAACAAAGATAGCCCTGCAGCATGTCATTGTGGCCATGTCGTGGCTGACATCTTTGTACACTGTGTCAAACCCCCCCCACAAACATGGCTGTGAGTGCTGCCATGTTAGGGTGTGAAAGGAGGCTTTGGCAACACTCTTGGTTTTGATTGATTTAGCTCTTCTGGCCCAGCCAATATAGGCCCTTTGGACCTGAGGGGGATGGTCAAGAAGACCACGACATTCAAAGTGATGTTTGACTGGATGAGACATTTTCAGTGAAATGTTGAAGTACTATGCGTATCATGACCTTTGTGGTCGTTCGACTGATGATAACTTCTCAAAAGGCCCTAAGCACAGTATAGATAGATTGATAGACATTTCTGTTTTTAGGAACAACTAGCCTTGAGAGTCTGTATTTATAATAATACAGTTTACCATAATTTTTATTATCAGCAAACTTTTTGGAGCTATTAGTCCTGCAGTGTTTCTCTGTGTTGTTTTAATATTGGTTGTGAACAATTGTAAAATAATTCCACCTTAAGAAAATGAATGAATACCACCTTAATACAATTTAGTAAATCTAAATAGTAATATAGTATCACGTTCGGTAAATCTTTCAAATAAGAGCATATCACTTTAACTTTAAAGGTTTACCTCCCTGAAAAAATATCTTAGAGGGGGTACATTAGTAAAAAATAGTTTGAGAACCACTGCTCTAGTGCCATCATTAGTTGAATACATAAATAATACATTATTTACAAAATAAAGCTTCTCAAACTGAAACTGTTTGACTTGGGCTTCCATGGGCTACTGCAACACATTTTTTCATGGACATGTGGAACCCTAATGGATATTTGGGTATCATGCACTGATTTACCTTCATGCTTTTAATACAATTTAGTTTTACACCATTAGTAATTAGAGCTTCTGTTCCATCTCTGTTCTACTTTTGCTAATGCTAGTTGAAGTCAGACTTCTAGCTGACACTCAGACATTCTCAGTGTCTCTCTTTTTGTGTGTTTGTCACTAATAATGAAAAATCCTATAGTGTAACGAGAGATCACGGAGGCGCTCCGCTTCAGAGGGTTTTGTGCTCCAGCCTAATCCCAGTGACCATTCAGCTGGGTGCTACAGGAGCTAGACCAAAGACTGATGCTGCAAGGGGCACAATAGAAGGCTGCCAAGGTTAGGAAACTGAAATCTCCCAAGGAAACAACCTGCCAGGCGGCAGTCCTAAGCCCTATAATGAAATGTAGGTTCCACACTGAATGCTGTGATGTGTGAGCTTTTGATAGGATTGTGAGTGTGTGTGTGTGTGTGGGGGGGAAATAGGTCAGGAACCTTTGTACAATAATTGACTTCAATAATTCTAAATATTAATGAGGCATTAGGCGTCCACGGTGAGCACCTTTGTTTCCATGAACACTTATTCACGGCATCTGACTGTTTGAATTGGGAACAGATCAGGTGAAAAGTGTAATTTGACTTGTTGTATTGCCTCGCACGCTGCAAAATGGCGAGCTGAAGACATTTCCCTATTGTGTAAAAAGTGGGTTAATGTGGATTAGCTACATAAACAGCCTTCATCGAGCAGACCATTCTTTTTTTTTTTATTCAAACTAATTTGAGTTGACATGGTAAGATGCCTCACTGTCAGTACTGCGGTTGTGAAGAACGAGATTATTCTTAATAATCTTTTATCAGTCACTAGCAACATACCGTGCAAAGTGTGTAGCCAAGTGTATGTTCTGTCTTATCCCTACCTAGCGTTGAGCTGGTAAGCATTCATATTTCTTCTTGGTGGTTGTGAAGTAATGGGGCTAAGGCTGTAAAATACAGCACAGCCAAACCTCTGCCCATAGAACAAAACCTTTCCCTGCCCTGACTATTATGCTGAGCCAATAAGATACTCTTACAGTAGATTTTCAAAAACAGCCCTTATATCAAGGTCTGTGACACTCGCGATATGCAATATTCCCCATGGGAAACTAAACAGCATTTTATTGCTGCAATTCAATGTTATGTTAGTACAATGGAAAACAACAAATGCAAATAATGGGTCACTGAGCAGTAGTTGGATATTAATTTGTGTTTGACAGCAACGAGCAACACTCTGAATGACAAACAGAGTTCTGAATTTAAATTCTGCACAGGCACCATTACAACAATAAACATCTGTCGACACTGTTCGGCTTGTAAGGCCTATGCTGTTGCAAATATCGTAAAGGATAACACCGCAAGTTACTGAAAGCATAGCAAAAACATTGTTTTTTGCAAAATGGAAACAGCTGTCATAAAACTTTGTTCAACACACCTGTGAACGCAATCCACCCACCAACTTTGTGGCTTTTTCCAGTGACCATGACAGCACAGGCTCCATTGTTGCCAGACACAGCCAGATATATCGGCACACATACTGATTTTTAAAGGGGGCTTTAATGCCTCTGCGTTCCACACATCCCCACCCCCTCCGGCCGACCCAGGAGGATTAGGCCTGGCCACGGGTTTTTCTTTCAGGTAGCACATTTATAGTGGTTAGAAGCAGAAACAAAGGCGCCGTGAGGCTTGTTTGAAGTGTTGCAGGGGAAGACCCTGTAAGACAGAGGTCTGAAAAAAAGGCCCCCACTGGGATTAAAATCGCCTCAGCCACATCTGCCGAGGCCAAAGGCTCAGATCCACCTCACCCGCCTCCTCCCAAACCTCTCACCTGTGCATGGCCCCGCCTTCCTCCATCTGCCCCGCTGTATCAGTTGGTTAGCTAGCTGTGATCACACAACATTCGATGGTCAGGAACCATTTTACATGGACTGTAGTTTGATGATGCACCATTTTATGAAAAGATAGAAACAGATGAATTATATGGAATTGAGTTGATTCATTCATTAACTCAGACTGAATGTGAATGTTGCCTTGTGGCCTACATTTTCATTTACTTGTGGGATTCAAACCTCCTCCTATCCTTATGTTTACTAATTGGCTTTTGTGATTCCATAATACTTCTACATTCAACCTTGAATTATTGTCCCTCCTGTAAACATGAAAAACAAAACACTCAGATGTATTCCCGATCTGGAAAACCAACAAAGCATGTTCATTTTCTTGTTTATTTCCATGATCAAACGTAATCACTCCCTTTTCCAGAGGAAGACTCCCTTTGGATTCATTTCTGCCATTGTTACTGGCATGTTTGACAAATT
>OMKP01091409.1:0-10683 GCA_900302375.1 Bathygadus melanobranchus | reverse complement strand
TACGCTTTCAAGTACCGCTACTTATTTTGTTATATTCGCATATTTTTGCATTTATTGCTGCATTTTGAATGTTGTGAAAAGTCACAAAACTCTGAAAAATGCTTTGAGCTTGAGTGATGCCTTGTATTTAAGTGATGTACACCATGCTAAGGGGAACTTTTTCCGCCTATATATTTGTAGCAGACAACGACTGCACACGCCACCTCAGTGGCTTTCTTTAAAGGTTCCCCACGACACAGGAAGGTGGTGAATAATCCGGTTTATTGTCAAGTTTGTTACATGATATGGACAGAGCAGATGGTAACAGTGCTAGCGCTCTCCCCAGTGTGTGTGGTGGTGGCTGGTTTAACCGGTGGGCCTTGATTAGGCAACAGGTGTGTAGCCTCACCCAGCCAAACCAATCAATCAGTGACTCTGGCGAGGTGAGACTGCTTAAACCAGCCACCAACCACACAATGCCACAATATTTAACTTAGTTTAGTAGTAAATTTGTAAACTTTTGATACATTAAAAATAGCGAGAAAATGTGTACAAATATGTGCAAGCAAGCATGGATTAAATGTTAATGTATGATTAAATATTGTAATTGAAGCAGGTACCTTTCATTGTAAACATTTTTGCATCTATCGATCGTCTAATGCAACAGTGTTTTTCAACTTCGAGTGTAAAATTGCTGTTTTCTCAAAAATAATGATTTTTCATAGTTCAAAAACCTGATGTGATAGGCAAAAACTAATGACAGATTTGGATTCAGCATCTAAAAGTTAGCTAGAATCAGTTGAAAAACCCCATGCAAGAGAAATCATGCAAAAAGCATTTGGCATGCAAGAGCATGCCAAATGTAAATGTACATTCCGGTCCATGTTGCTCGTCCAGGGGGCAGCAGAGCCCCCGCCCCTTACGAGAAACAAAATGAATCATGATTCCTATTAGCTATTAAATACATGAAATACACATTCCACAGCTGTGTGTGTGTGTGTGTGTAAACACAATGCTGGGGATTATACATTTAGCAGATGCTTTTATCCAAAGCAACTTACAATAAGTACATTTGTCGAAAGAGGGAGACAACAATATATCGCTGATGGTACAGTACAATTAAAACAACAAGTTGCAAGCATTCCTGGTTGCCAGGTCAAGCTATTCAGAACACAAGGCGTGCTGCAGCGTTCTGGATATGCTGCAAAGGTTTGATTGCGGAGGCTGGGAGTCCAGCCAATATAGTTAGGCAGTTAGGGGTAACAACACGATAGCCTATGTGGTGTTTTATGTAACAAAGGTTATGAACGATTCGATTAGGAGTGTTTTCTTATTACCTTTGGTCACATAAAAACAGCACTCGTGACTATCAGTTAGATGATATCTTAAAGTCTCTCTGGTTACCTCACTGTCAGTGAAGGTAGTGCAGCGAAGTCATTTAGCTGCTTGTGTACATTCCTCCGATACCTTGTGCGCAGACATGTTTCACTGAAGACAGCCATGCCGTTAAATTGTAAGGTTACATTTTTATTTTTTTAAATGTGTACATACTTTTATTGACAAGAACTTTTCAATTACTTCAACTTGAAAACCCAACAGAAACACACTGGAATCTTTCTGTTAACCGGTTGCACCAAAGTGTCGTCTAGATAGTTTAGATAGAAATATGTATACAAAAGAAGAAAGAAAACCCTTGTATTAAACCAAAATATTATTCTACAGTTCCCAGTAGTTGATTCGAATCAAAATGTAATTAATATATGTACAATAAAAACTTGTGAAAAAAAATGTGAGTGATCAACGCCCATGGATGAATACAGATGAGTCAACAATCAGGTCAACTGTCATATTGGTGGACACCTCCCCACCGGGGGGAGGCCGAGACCCTTGCACACACTGTTACATTCCGGTCCGTGTTGCTCGTCCAGGAAGCAGCGGAGCCCCCGCTCCCCAAAGTTGGAGGGATCTTGGGTGTTCCTCGTGGAGTGGATCTGGGGGTCGGTCAGGTAGGTCAGCCCCTTGCCATTGGCCGTCACCACCCCTGCAGAGGAAAGGTCGAGGTCGAGGGGAGAGCAGGATGACTGTTGAAAAGGGGGAACCGCCAAGCGTGGCTATTTTGTCATGTGAGAGAGAAGCTGATTCATACACGTGTTGGGAAACGTCTCAGTAATCTCCCTATGGTGGGGTCTCTGAGAATGGAGTGTTACGTACGCACCCACACACACACACACACACACACACGATGCGCGCACACACACACACACCTTGGAGGTCCACGACCACCTCTTGCTGCTCGGAGAACAGGTAGGTGAAGTGTCCGAAGGCGATGCCGTACTCCGTGGCCAGGAACCGGCTGTTCTTCTTCCACGTGTTGTTGGTGAGCTTCACAAAGTCCCCGTCCATGTAGGGCTCCACCGTCACACAACCCACGATTTCCTCCGCCTCCAGGATCTGCCGGACAGCACAAAAGTACCCCAGAGTGAAGGGAGAAGTTCGGTGTGGCACAACAATCACACGAAAACACACAACCAAAAGCTGAATGATTGCTCTCAGCCTCACTTGTCTAAGTTGCTCTGGATAAAAGCGTCTGCTAAATTATTCAATGTAAATGTAAGCTTAAGAACCATAGAGGTAAACAAGCTAGGGTTTTAGCATCACCAAGATCATGCTAGCTTTGAATTACAGTATTGTATGCCTGTAGGCTATGCCATTCGGTGTACTATCATCCAGAGCATGTGACCACACTGAGTGGATACATTCCCTTAGCATGGGTGGGAATTGAACCCGTAACCCTGGCAGTGTTAATACCAATTGTGCTGGGAAAGACTAAAAGGTCATTAGAAACAGCAAAATGCTCAAGTTGGAACACTCCACATGGGAAATATGTTAAAGAATATGTTAAATGTTATGTTACTTGTACACTTTTGTAAATGTTTGTACATTTCTGTAAATGTATTTTTCTTGTACAATTCTTTTAGCATATTTTTGGACCTGTAATTGTATTGTACTGCTGCAAAATTGCAATTTCCCCTCGGGGACAATAAAGAGCTTCTTATCTTATCTTAAGACAGACACCGGTATGCATGGTAGAGCTGAATCTAGCCCTACAACTACAAACGTCCCCGTTGCTCTTCCACTATGCTAAAGGAACCTTCCCGTTTGGTGGAAAGCCTCTTGAGCCAGGGACCGCTTTATTCCATGTCCTCACCAGCAGGATGTCAGCGGGAAGGAAGAATATCTGTGCTGTGATCTTCTGCTCGTACAGCTTCTTGTTGAACTGGGTCACGTAGTACTGTGACGTCATCTGTCTCTCCACATCTCTCAGGTGGAACTGAATCTGTTTGGGTTTCTTGTAGTCTTTCCCCATATAACTGGTGAGAGCAACACCACAATATAACATATAGTAATGTAATATATAGACCGCTGGGTGGGCCTGGGGATTCAACATTCAAAACACTGTATTGCCCACGTGACAAGACGTACAGGAATAACATTCAGGTTCAGGTGCATATTTCTATAACAAAAACGGTAACACTTTACAATAAGGGTCATTAATGAACCACTAATTAACAATTAACTAATTAACAAGTTAATGCAGCAACAGCCGTTATTATATAGCATTAGCATAGCGGTTAGGGTTAGGGTTAACCCTGTTAAATAAGGTATTTTAATACCTTAGTTAACATGAACACCATTAGTTAAAATGAACATCATTAATAAATTATTACTAGCCTATGAGTTAACTGTTAAATAACTGTTAGTTAATGCTGTTAGTCACCTGCTCAGGCGTTCTTCCTGGTGGAGGAACTGAACCCACAGCGCTGTTCTCTGCTCTCCCTTCATCTTTGTCTGCTCTCCGATGTACACGCACGTCTCCCTGGACGTCCACAAACCCGTGGCCCTGGAGAACCTCAGGTGGAGGCCACCTTGTGGAGGTGGAGCGCTGCGACAGTGAACCCCGTGTTCTTCAACACCACCAAACCCATCTATTTTATATGCTCTATTCAAATGTACCAAACTGTTCTATACAGCGTGATTCAATTCCCTGAGGTGAACTAGTTTCGAGATATTTTATGATGACTTCAACAACTTACTGTAGGCCTTGTTGTGCTCCTTCAGTTTGAACTTGGTCTCCCTGCTCTGCAGCCTCTTCAGCAGACAGTCGTGACAAACCCCCGCTAGAAGAGCATGGTAGTCCTGCTCCGTCAACCGATACTGGTTCCTGGGCGCTGGGCTAGCCAGAGCGCCAGGCTCCTGGCAGTTACAGCAAGCCCGGTTGGTCTTGGAAGCGTTACTCGTCTCCTGGTCCGGTGCGCTGGTGGGAAGCTCGGTCGAAGGCAGCTGTTCCTTGGACCGCTTGGCGCCCGGTTGTTGTGGAGTGAATGGATTAGGGCCGCCAGCTGAGGCCCGGGAGCCGCTCCTGAAGGGGGGCTGGACTGGGGAGATCTTCTCCCACGACGACTGGGAGCTGAAGCTGCCACCGAGAGAGCCGAAGGACGACCCGAGACTGAGTCGCGACGATTGCTGCATTGCTCCTCCGGTGGCCAGAGGTTTAACTGGACCATCGTCCTCGCTTTTTACAGTATCTATAGCTGCCTCGACCACCTCATACGCCTCACTGCCAGAGATGGAGGAGGAGGAGGTGTGATGCATCCTGGGTACACCAGGACCAGGCCTAGAACAACCAACGTTGCCATCAATGGCTCCATGGTGCGTGGTGCAGCTTCCTGCGTAGCTACCGCTGCTATCGGGAGGAGACCCCACGTTACTCACGTTGTGCCAGGAACCTCCCAAGCTGTCCTCGTCTTCCGTCGCCTTCGAACCCTCAGAGGTAGGAGTCAAGACCTCGTTCCTCTGTGGCCCTGGGCCTCCGCTCGGCGTGTCCCATCTCGCTTTCTCACAGTTTTCGGTGCGTGGGAAGTCGGGCCCCACCGTGGTCCCTATGGCGGTGATGCACAGCCTTGCTTCACCTCCGCCGCCCCCTCCTCCTCCCGCGTCGCCCTTGGTACACCCTGCACCCGTGCACTGGCAGTTGGACTCGTGGTACTTCTGGAACCGCTCCATCAAGTGGAAGAAACCCACCGGAGTGAACGTCACTGGCCTCTCCTCTGCACCCTTCCGATAGAAATCAGGAATGAAAGACCCCTTGTCGGAGTTGGGGTACGGCTCCACGCCTAGCGTACGCTTCACCTGACCAACGCATTGCATGACATCGCCAGCGAGGCCATCTCTCTTCTGGATATCAGCCTCGCAGTAGTTGTAGAAGTGGACCAGGGCTTCCCGACAAGCTTGGGTTGCCTGGCTGAGCTCCGCCTCGGCGGTGAGTTGCAGCCACCGGTGCACCACGGCCAGGGAGTAGGCAGCCTTGAGGAAGGTGTGCAGCTCCTGCTTGCTGGCGACCAGCTCGTCCTCTGTCTTGGTGAGCAGGCCGATCTCAAAGGCCTGCTTGGCCTGCAGGAGGAAATTGTGTCTGTTTGGGGTGTCGCACGCCAAGGAGAAGCTGTAGGAGAGCAAGCATGTCCCCTGAGCAACCTGGGAAACATGCATGAGTTTATCCTGGTTAATAAACTGTGAATTTGCTTTTTCTGTTAAGCATATTTCTAACATTTCCATAAACAAAAAAACTAAAACTAAAACAGCATGTGTGTCCTCTGTGAGTCCTCCAAATGACAAATGCAGGTAGAAATAGGGGTTAGGATGATGAGGGGTGGAAAGGCAGAGTCACCTATACAGCCCGAGTGTGGTTACTATGGTTACTCACCACATTGGTCAGCACATAGAGGGAGGTGTACTGGCTGTACACCACAGCCAGCTTGGCTGCTTCGGCTGCCGAGAGGAGCCGGTGGCTCCCGTCTCCCAGCAAAGACTGTTTGGTAAGCAGAGGATGACGAAACAAATACGTTTATGCACGTGTCTACACAAAGGTCACTCAGTTGGGTGACCTTGGGGGGGTCCACGGTCACTTACCAAGTCGATGTCTGGGTTGTTCTCGAGAGCCTCAAAGTCGTCGTCATTCATGGACACCAGGATGTTGGCAAACACCCCGAGAGAAGTCCCGATGCCCTGACGCACACGAACAGAAGTAACACAAGACCACCAAGAGTTCATACCGAGCAACAGGGAAGAAGGAGATGAAAAGCATCCGTACTAGCGAGCACAGTGAGTGGGGTGACCTTTTTATCAGGTTGAGGAAGAGCAAAGTAGCCAATCAGAGACGCCCAGATGAGCTCGGCGGCCTCCAGCCATAGGCCTGAGACAGATAACAGCAACAGGGAAAGAACACATTGAAACACACACACTGACCATTGTAACCTATGTTAACTCTGTATGTTAACTACAGACAGCAGCTTTAGAGACTTAGATAAGGTTTTCCCACCTAGCTTCTGTAGAACCAGCCCTCGTACTTGCGCGCTGACTGCCTGCACGAGAAGCTTGTCGCTTTCCGAGCGGTATGTCCAACTGCCTGCATTCAAAGACGAGAGACGGAGCGTGATTTGAGTCCTTCAGAATTTGATTGGATTGTGAGTAATTGGCCATAATTGACCAGTAAACGAGGGGAACCCAAATCTCCTAATTGGGCTAATTTGTATAATATTGTAACCTACCTGTTGCTCCGTTGTTAATAATCAGGCTGCTCAATATGAACTCTGCCTTCTGTAGTTTACCTGTGAGGGGAGGAATGATTACATCACCATTACATGTATTCATTCTTCTTTGATCCCCTTAATATTTGCGTATCACATATTGTGATTATAGGGGGAAAAAATTATGATGGCAGCAAAGTAAACATTTATTAAGCATAGGATAGTATCCAGGCGACAGTAGCTCAGGGGATAGAGCGGTTGTCTGGCAACCGGAAGGTTGCTGGTTCGATCCCCGGCTAAGCCTAGCTAATTGTCGAGCAAGACACCTAACCCTAACTGCTCCTGACCAGCTGGTTGTTACCTTGCATGGTTGACACCGCCGTTGGTGTATGAATGGGTGAATGTGAGGCAAATGTAAAGCGCTTTGGATAAATGCAGTCCATTTACCATTTATCCGAGAAGGTTGTGTGCTCGAACCCCAGTTGACCTGTAGACTACCCCTTAATGACACGCATCTAAAAAGGTAATTCACTGAAAAACACTTTGGATTAGCGTGCATTGTTTGAATAAAATGCACACAGACCCCCACCACCACCTCACCAGAGTTGAGGTAGACCCTGGCCTGTCTGATGATCAGCTGGGGGGCCACCGGGGCCCCAGGCTGCCGTCTGTGGAGCAGCTTGGTGATTCTCAGCAAGCGATGGGACTCGTCGCTCCAGTACAACAAGCGGTCCACCAGGAAGACCACCGCCAGCGCCTCACAGGCCTCGCCAGCCAAGATGGACGCCTTCAAGTGAGCCTGTGTGTTTAAAAATACATGTTTTATGTTTTTAGTTTGAACTGTTTGAATATTTTATGACTGGGTGGTGACATCACTGGTCTGAACAATATAATGACATGAGTAAAAACATTTCGGTGCAGGAACATATCTTATATAATATCATATATATTTCTTCTCTAAAGTACCCCGGCCGAGTCTATGGGCCTACTGTATGAACAAGCAATTAGTGGCTAGGATCTAACCCCCAGACGGGTACCATTAATTGTGGTAGATGTTGGCTGATGAGATCGGTGAGGTTGGTCTTGTCCTGGGAGCTCACGTTCTCCTTGTACTGCCACTTCTCCGGCACGAAGGGCCACTTCATCTCCACAGCCTCCCGAAGGAGCAAGGACAGCTCCGCGCACAGGGCATCTGGCAGGTAAATATGAATGAATATGCAGCTTCATTGTTTTTATTTTAGATACAGGGCGAGGCTTTATAACTTTGTCCTGCTTCAAGATGCTACAATAACATGTTTCCTATTAAAAAAAATATAGTATAAGTATATAATTATATACATGTATACTGTCATTATTTTTTTTAAATATGACATTTGAATACGTACGCGTGTGTAGACGAGAACAAAACTTTTCTTCTTCAAATCAAATTGCGTTTCAAAACCCTACCACTGTACACTTAAAATACAGGGCGGAAACGCCCTCTGCTGGCTCACCTCTGGTACTGCAGGAGTTCTGCTTTGTCTCCTCGCTGGCTTGGTCCGGCTGTTTGAACGCCGCTGCTGCTTGAAGGCACTCCTCCAGCCAAACTCTCACCTCCTGGCTGTCCATGGTCGGGGTGAACTTGTTCGAGTGATCACCTTTTATTCCCAGACCATGGATGATTCTTGACACGATCTTGTGTTGCGGGGAAATCCGCACTTCCGAAGTGACACCTACTGTGGGGAAAACCAAAGGGAAAGGCCGGCCCGCAACACAAGATCGTCCACCCCGACCATGGCCAGCCAGGAAGTGAGAGTTTGGCTGGAGGACCCGGACCCGGAAATAACTACAGGGAAGTTAATAATTAAAAATAATAAAGCCTATCCATGGATGAAAAAAAAACCTATGACAGACCATAGCCTACTATGGCTATATTAAGTATGAACAAAACATTTATAATTGAGACATTTTCTGAATTACACAATGAGGTCGACGTGTGGTAGATTCGGTAGTTTCTGGTAATTGTGCTTTATCATATTAAGCCGGTAACACCGAGGGTCCACGTCTCTCCTCCACAGAGGGTGCTGTTTGACCGCACTGGCCGCCACTTCCCTCATCCCACCACTAGGGGGTGCTGTTTGACAGCATTGGGCGCCACTTCCCTCATTCCACCACCAGAGGGGGCTGTTAAACCGCATTGGGCGCCACTTCCCTCATTCCACCACCAGGGGGTGCTTTTGGACCGCATTGGGCGCCACAGCTGGAATATGAAGTTCAACATTGGAGGCGACTGCGGCGGCAACGCAACAGCAACTCGCATCCACAACTCACTTCGCGTTTTACGCTGCGAGACGCGGTACACGAATCAGGTAACAGTACATTGAGGGGATACCAATACCTCGGATACACACTGTACTGGGTCGACATTAACTCTAATTTTAGTGCGTTACCGTGCGGTTAATAGTTTGTGTCTCTCTCGCCTCTTCTTTTTTTCTGGTTGCCAGAAAGGCGTTTCGAGTTTGTTTGATGCAAAGCTCATAAAAGCGTCGCTGCAGAGAGTGAGACAGACAGTCTTCAAACTCTGAAGGTAAGCAATGTGACTGCGGCAGATGCTGTAGTGGTGAGCAATGTGTTTTTATTTGTTTCTGTTAATCTAGTGCACTGTGGAAGTCCTCTGCTACACTTAACACACACACACACACACGCACGCAACGCACACACGTACACGCAGGCAGCGCGCGCGCGCACACACACTGCATTTTTATAGATGTAAGATGATTCTACATTCATGAGATTTGCGCATGTACTTCTAATGCATGACAACGTGTGCCTCAGCGTTTAAACACGTATCGCCTACATAATGTATGTAGGCCTATAATATATGCCATGTTTATAGAAGATATGTCCAAACTTGCCGTTATCCGCTCATTTTGTAACAGTACAGCCACTTTATTACAAGACAACTGTAAAATTACGCCATTGTTTGTTTGACAACGAAAATCCAAATGTCTCATCGTACGGTCTATTTCTAGGACCATAATGCCTGTCTACTGTCTTTGGTGAAAAGGTTATATTATATTCTGTGTAGCCTACAACTGCTGCAGAAGCAGAGTAAATGGTGTTGATCCTACAACATCATCTACAACATTACATGGAGCCGTTTCAACACATACATGTCTTTTAAGCGACGGGTAGGCCCCCAGTGAATGGATGTCTTCATCCTTATATTGGCAAAACAATAATAGTAAAAAGTAAACATACAAAAAAATGTTAAACTCACACCCTAAACCTACTCACTTTTTTTTTACATTGTCTTGTGAAACCTGGTTGGTTGAACGCACACTTTTAACGCTGAACCGGGAATGTGACAAATTATTTCCAAGTAGATCGTGCAGGGGCGTTAATGGCTTTGTTTTGTTCACATAACACCATTGCCCCCCGAAACTAGGGTTAGGGTCCACGTCCGGGTCACTCCGCAGCTTTCTGCACACGTTGACCTGTAAAAAAACAACAACCTGTTGATGAGGCAGAAATAGACTAGAGAAAGTTTAACGAGGACTTTTAGTTTTCTTCATAAAGCCTGTTTTGTTGTCGTCTGCCTACAGCCTCCTTCCACCTGGCATGCATGCTGTTAGGTCTACTCTGCTGGCCAAGAAGCGTTTTAATACACCAAACTGAGAAACAGTGGGGAATAAGGAGTGAGAGAACATTAATTCAATATTGTTTTCGAATATATAGTCCTTCTGATATGATTGATGTAATTGTCTAATGCAATGAGTGTACACAAATCATGTAGGGCATCTGGCACTTTCAATATTAGGTTGCATATCTGCATTTGAAAACTAGTTTCAGCCTGATAGCAAATGTATGGTAGTGACACCGCAAGCACGCACGCACGCACGCACGCACGCACACACACACACACACACACACACACACACACACACACAGTGTGTCAATGTCCAGAGGCTAAGCTAGGCTAGGCTAGTTATATAGCTGCCCTCAAACACATAGCCCATTCATATAGTGCTTTACATAGACAGCGATCATGTTTAAAAAAAACACCACTGAAAGAACAAACTTAAAACACAACAAAAGACAATAACTTTAAAAAGAAATCAAAGGTACAATAACAAATATT
>OMKP01091380.1:0-16118 GCA_900302375.1 Bathygadus melanobranchus | reverse complement strand
TGGGCCGACGGGGACGCTGGTGGTGGGGTGACTCCAGGGGTGGCTCCAGAGACAGGTGAGGACTCACTACAGGGAGAACACAACACCTTTAGTAGTGGTAGTATGCCTTAAGCACAATTTAATGATGTAAGTACACCATTATGAAGTCACTATTGGATGAAATAACAACATATTGGATGATATATTGTCATAAACATTGAGAGACATCCAAAATCCGCCTCAAGATATTCAACAGTTGACATGTGATAAAAGGAATGATGACCATGATCAACTCTCTTCTCCATCCAATCATCTATCTCTCCGTCCTTTGGACATCCTTGTGGAGGGAGCAGCTTGGCTCTGGCGCTACACCCTGATGGATTCATCAAGCTCTGACGTAGCACCACCACAGGCACAAACATACACACACACACAATATACATCCATGCATGCGCACAGTAATGACTTGACCCACACAGTCAACTACTCACACACAACTATAATTTAACTAGACATTTGTGTACATCCATAAAACCCAACCATTTGCATACACACACACACACACACACACTAAACACACCTGTGTGCATGTGTTCATAGCACACGGGTGCCTGACGGATAACTGGCATTTAGACTAGATGCTGCTTCGCAACCAGAAGCTGTGTAGAAAAGCTCCAGAGAACTGAGTCAGCAGAGGCTGGGAGGTGAGGGGATCAGTGGCCTCTCATTATTGTTGTCCTCAGCCATCAACACAAGGCCCAGGAATGAGAACTGGAGCCTTCAATCACTTGGTCAAACTAGGCCTACACCTTACTAACATGCCTTTGCAGCCTAGTAATGCTGCAGATCCAGTCTTTCCATATCTACGTCTAGCATGACCACGATGACTATACAAAATGAATGAACATCGTATGTTGATGGGATCAAGTCCTAATTTGCCATTTGTTTTATCCTTGACTATCTAATTTGATAAATATAATCAAGCTAACAAATAACGAATGAAAGGTTTATAAAAGTTGCATGAGCTGGATGCTATATCTTCTGTAGTAGCAGGTCTTTCTTTGTAATCAATCGCTTTAATGCGTTATATTCCCATTAAAGATCATAACAGATGAGACCTGCAGCCTTAAAAGGGCTAGCCCATCTATATATAGTAAATCTATACGTAGGAACAGAGAGAAACTCCAATCACTGACATTTAAATGACAGCAGGTTTCCTAAAATGTATGTTTGGTTACTAGGTGGGATGGACAGGTCAATCAGCCTCTGTGTCTGAGGCCATAACATTAGGAATATTTGATGTAGGGTAATCTTGTTTTAGACAGAGGTAGAAAGATATTGGATACTGGATACTCAACAGATATTCGTGATCCGTAATGAAGCGATCTAAAGCGATGAGTGAAAGCGACAATCAAGAGAGACTCGAGTTTCAAAGCAGTCAAGTCTCAAGTCCCCAGCTCTACCATACCTCTCACATGCACATGAAAAGACAACAAACAACTAACTACAACAGAAAATCTTGCTCTCACTTTCCTATAGAGAAAAGGGTTAAAAGGCCCCTATTTTACTACCAGGTGGGAAGTTGATTAGCCATTACAAGCCATGTTAAAATCTACCTTCTAGTGACATCACAAGTGGGAGTGTCCACCCAGATGTATGATGACTAGATCAGTCTACCAGCCTACCCAGTGGACTGTACCTACCGGTAGGCTTATCTATCCATCATACATCTTATGTGTCATCAATTCCATAAGTTCAAAAGAAATGAACAGGAAAAGAGCGTTCTATCTGTGGTCTTCTAACTGTATCCAAACGTAACTCATTTGACTCCTAGGAGCGTCCTCCTCACAGCAACTCTATGCCACCATGGACTCTAGTCATGCTCTATTTTATAACCATTTAATTTCATATGAACAGTTTAGCTTATTATGCTACCATTATATCACCCATTTAACTCCTAACCGTCCCTAGAAGGAGGATCATTCTTACTGCGTTCCTTCAAGGATTCTTTCTTTCTAATTAAGGGAGGTTTCCCTTACTCTTTAGGGGGATATGGTTAGGAGGGTCACACAATGAGCATGTGAAGCCCTTTGAGACTGGAACTGTGATTAAGGGAAATGAAATTAGTTTGACTAGAAGTGTAGCTCGACCAGTCTATGAAAACTGGGCTCTTTGGTCTCAACATGAAACAACACAAGCCAGTGGGTGTGTATTTATTTTACACTGCAGGAATACCTAAACGCTGAATCCTGTTTCATAAGTGTCATCTAAAACCAAAAGGTTTCAGGGCCCCCTATGGATGTCAGAAACAAGTAAGAACTTGCTGCAGCCGGACCAGAGCTGACGCAGGAACATCTGGTAATCGAGGGGGTTCTCAGGAAGATCAATATAAATGCTGTGTAAACAGCACTTTGTGACAACACTGATGAAATCACACAGAGTGGGCAACAGGCCAAAAGAACAAGCCCTCCATTGCCTTATTTCACATGTTTAAAATGCATCTCTTTATTCAGACATGTATTGTTATGGCGAGACAGTATTATGTATTCCCACAAATTCAAAATACGACTAGCTCCAAAATAAGAGCAAAAGCAATAACGCATGCTGGCAGAGGATGAACACATATTGTGCCTGGAATCGATGTATAGAAATAGGTTGGCCTATATTATGTTACTGCTTCCTATCAAACCAGTCCAAATATTTGAATATTTGAACCAAATACATTTGAATGACAACGGCATTTTACAATGTCCCTGATTTAGAGTCCAGTTTCATTAAATTACTGGAGTCCAATTATAAACAAAACATCCGTCGACGCAGTTCCACTGAGCTAGTATCTCTACACCAACTGAGGCTACATTTGACTTTAACAACGCATTACTGATGGGAATTCTACTCACGACCCGCAATCTTCAGGCCGCTTCTGAACATGGTTGGTAGTTGTATTCCCTGGTGGCAGAACACCATGAAAACGGCCACTGCTGTAGCAACAGGCTCACAATGTGGCAACGGGCTCACAATGTGGCAGCCGGTGAGTAGGATCTGACGCTGGTACTCGCTGGTCACCCTGCAATGGTGAAATACACCTCTTTTCCAGAAGATCCCAGCTATTTGTTTTTGGCTGTGAACTTTGCTCTTTGTTTTAGAGGAAGCAGTACTTTTTAAACCGGCCCCCTTGGCTGTTTTTGGATCACAATTAGGAAAGAACATTTGATAGTTCAATTCCACACACACAACACATTGATGAGTGTGGATGTTTATGTTTGTAAAGCTTGAAGAAGACAATAGGTGAACTTTGACCTGTAGAAAATACTAGAATGGGAAGCTTTGATTGTAATGCCAGCATAGCGTTGACAAAGAGCTTGATCAATCAACGACTTAAATGACTTTCAACCTTATCTCTATCCATCCTCATTAATTGATCTGCGTGCAGGCAACATGGACGACATGTAAACAATGTTCATTTGTATTTACTACACACATTGAAATGATACAAAGGAGGCTGAAAAGCAGCAAAGCAAGCTAACCACCCAAGAGCACAAGATAAACATCACTTTCTCTGTCAATATTGAGGCACTTGTGAGTCAAACACATTTCCAAACATTTTCCCCTCCATAGAAGAGTGGATTATGTTTCAGAAAACCTTGTCCTCACCTACATATACCTCAAGGTATATTAGGTACAAACAGGTGTTAAGATGTCCTGTCTCTGGCTCTTTCTACAGGCTGTAAATGTGACTCAGTGTTGTAGTAGCGTGATAATTACACTGGCTTGAGAACACCACGTTCCAGCAGTACATTTATAAACCTTTATATGTGGATGAATGACCCTGCTCCAGTTTCACAGGTTCACCAGAGTGAAGAGCACCACATGCAGCCACGTACGGTATGGTGTGACAGGACAGACCCACAGAAGAGGACGCAGCAGGCAGACCCAGCAGAGCTCACTGGCTCATCACAGACAAAGAGTGAGGAGGGGGAGGCTCACTCTCTCACCTCAGAGAGGTGGGACTGGGCTGGGGGACTATGGTCCAGGAGCGGCCATGCTGCTCATGGATGGGCTCCAAGACCAAGACGCTAGGGATGTTAGGAAGTAGAAGAGAGGTGTAAGACACATCGTCTCAAGCATACATCTTCACTGATAGCACAGAACACGCATGTAGGCTTGGTGGGAGGCGGGAGACTCAGTGGAGAGCATGTGTTTAGGATGAAACATGGAGGGGTTGGGGTAATAGGGTGCTTGGGTCCTGCCATGTCACAAATGTACAAGATACAATTTATACAGCGTGTTAGTTGGTAAGCAGCATCCTCTGGACACACACACACTCTCCTTGAATGACAAATGAAGTGAAGTAAAGAGAGTAGTGTAAAAACCTCTAGTGTAATGAAGTCTGCTGATCTGCTCGGTGAGTGGCTCAACAAAGCCTAGACTGTCAGTCTAGACTAGATAACGAAGCGAGACTTGACTCAGTCAACTCTAAATAGGCATACACTCCCAGCATGAGAACACCAATGATGCTGAATTAAAAGAATCATTCCTAATTACAATTTACTAAACCTCACCTTAGAGACATTACCAGCACAATATTTCAACAAATAAATACAAACATCATACACACTGCAATTATATTAGACCCAAAGAGGAAGTAAGAGCATAAGGCCAAAGGCAGCTGACCAATAAACTCAATTATAGACTAAATAAATAAAAAGCAAAACGATAGAAGGGAACATGGATATTAGGCAGTGAGTATCGGGTACCAGACACCACTATCTACTGACCTGGCTGCTGCATAACTGCAATGACCACCATGAAGGTATGTAATGACCACCATGAAGGTATGTAATGACCACCATGAAGATATGTAATGATCACCATGAAGGTATGTAATGACCACCATGAAGGTATGTAATGATCACCATGAAGGTATGTAATGACCACCATGAAGGTATGTAATGATCACCATGAAGGTATGTAATGATCACCATGAAGGTATGTAATGATCACCATGAAGGTATGTAATGACCACCATGAAGATATGTAATGACCACCATGAAGGTATGTAATGATCACCATGAAGGTATCAAATGATCACCTTGAAGGTATGTAATGATGACCATGAAGGTATGTAATGATCACCATGAAGTTATACTGATCACCATGAAGGTATGTAATGATCACCATGAAGGTATGTAATGATCACCATGAAGGTATGTAATGATCACCATGAAGGTATGTAATGATCACCATGAAGGTATGTAATGATCACCATGAAGGTATGTAATGATCACCATGAAGGTATGTAATGATCACCTTGAAGGTATGTGATGATCACCATGAAGGTATCCAATGATCACCATGAAGGTATGTAATGATCACCATGAATGTATGTAATGACCACCATGAAAGTGGACCAGATCAGATCTGCTCATTTAAACACATGCCCTTAGATGCATGCTAATATAAAGGACACCAGCACTGTCCAAAGAGGACAGAACACATACAGATTAACAGCATGTTGTAGATGCAGACCGTGATATTATTAGCTAGTCGTTACCGACTGTTTAATGTATATATATATATATATTACACCCTATTGAATAATAAACAGCCATAAAAGGTTGATGTGATATTCACGTCCCGTGTTGTGGACTATGTGTCTAAATGTGTCGCATATTGCCAAAGGTTTCAAAGCGATATGTTATGGTCATAATTATGCAGACAACGGCGACTAAATCAAATAAAACATCTATTGTGTTGTTGTTGTTGTTGTGTAGATAAAACAGTGCTAGGCTAAACATGTCCTGCTAGCAGGAGAACCTCGTCAGATCCATGAATCAACGACTTACCGTGAGGAGACGGCTTTTAACGAGGCTCAGTGTCCATCATGTCTGTGTGTCCATCATGTCCGTGTGTCCATCATGTCTGTGTGTCTGTCACTCTCACACTTCACTTCTCTGCTTCTCTCCTTTTTAATTGTTTGTCAAAGCGAAAGGTTGCAGTTTAAACCGCTGGCTAGCTAACAGCCACAATAACACGCCCATGCATGACGTCACGGGTTCTGGCCCACGTCACGGTGGCTGACAGCGAGCTGGGCCAGCGTGTAGGTCCACATGTAAGACCGCAGCGTGTAGGACCACATGTAGGACCACATGTAGGACAACAGCGTGTAGGACCACATGTCGGACCACATGTAGGACAGCAGCATGTAGGACAATATGTAGGACAGCAGCGTGTAGAACCACATGTAGGACCACATGTAGGACAGCAGCATGTAGGACAATATGTAGGACAGCAGCAGGTACACATGTAGGACAGCAATGTGTAGGACCACATGTAGGACAGCAGCAGGTACACATGTAGGACAATATGTAGGACAGCAGCAGGTACACATGTAGGACAGCAGCGTGTAGGACCACATGTAGGACAGCAGCATGTAGGACCACATGTAGGACAGCAGCAGGTATGCATGCATTAAGCTGTCCTTTCGAACGAGTCATTTAGCTCATCCAAGTTTGCAATTGTAACAAATCCAGGTCATTTTGATCATGGAACAAAAACGATCCACTTACCAACCATGTGTGTGTTGCTCGCTTCACTGTAAAGACAGATAGACTTCTTCTGTAGCTTTATTATTGTTGCCCAATAGTGCACCCTGCTGTTATAGTGAGCAAATCAGACCTTGCTATTTCTTGAAATCTATGATAGTGGTTTTACTTTTAATTATGTTTCTAATACAAGTCTAATTAAAATATCATAGTTGAACAGCAGCCCATGGTTTCTTCTCGTATGTAGGTTGTAACAGGTACTGGTACTGGTACTGGTACAGGTACTTTTCAGGAATAGAGCTGCTATTACATGGAAATGACAATTCAAGGCACTCTGATAGGATAACGGTAACATTCATTTAGCCTGGGCTAATACATTAAAACATCTTCATCAAGGTCAATATACATATTTTAATGCAATAGCAAAGGCTAAATTGGCGTTTTAATAGCTGGGATACTTTGCACTGATGAACTGTATAGTGGGACCACAAGCCAACAGGCCAGGGGGGGGAAACCTGAGTGCTAACACACTTTCCTGAATAACCACAAACTGAAAATATACAAGATACTACTAATACGTCGTACTATTATTTATTTGACAGAAGCTGAATCCTGGCATTTGTAGAAAAAATCTATAGTTTGCTTTAGTTCTCCACAATAAATAAAAATTGCAACCATATAAGGAATACAAATGTTTCTTCTTGTGTCTTAAGGACCTAACAGAATCTTAAATAGATAGTGCATCTGTAAGACAGTGCACCTTTAAGTCAACACATACAACTGTGCACTTTAATACTGAAAATAAAGAGGGGAAAAAACAGTAGCCGTGTAGTTTGAACCACCTAAACTAAATGTGTATAAATTAGACAATAAATTAAAGCGATTGGAAGCCTCTTCAAATAAAAGCATTTAAAATACAGACAATAAAACACAAACTAGCCTGTATTAAAACATGACAAAAAAATGTATTTTTATAAAAACGTGAAATTAATTGAAATCACAACAATGGCAAACTGCCTGGCGGCGCCAGAATGATCCCAAACACATAGAAGAGTCCCATCAGGAGGTTGAGCTTCGCGGTCTTCTGAGGAATCCGAGCGTAGCAGCGACTACGGAACTGCTTCTCCAGGGGGAAGGCCATGGGCACGGTGAGCAGCGGCAGGGCCATGCTGATGCTGTAGTGCGTGGCCAGGATGCAGAACAGCACGTAGGGCACAAACAGCAGGAGGTTGTACAGCACGTAGGACAGCGTGGGGCCGATGAGGATGGCCAGCGTGACGATGCCGGCCTGCTTGTCAGAGTCCATGTCTCTGGTGTTGTTGCTGTGGAGGATGGCTTCTGTGTTGAGCGCCAGGGGCACGGCGTAGACCAGCGGCAGCACCGAGAGGTAGCCCACCTGCACCGCGTGGGCGAACATGACGGCCAGCGGGCCGAAGGTGATCAGGATCACCACGTCTCCCAGGGCGACGTACTTGAGGCCGATACCTAAGGGAGAGGAAAAGGCACAAGACCAAACGGTTTGATTTGATTGATTTGTTTTTTAAATTATGTAAATATTTATTTTTTAAGATTGTGCAAACATTGATCATGTCCAACTTAATTATTTCACATTATTACCTACCTCCAGTATATAGAAAAGAGCTGGAAAGTCCACCAAAGTAGATGAGTGCAAGGTGCTCAAGTCTTAGAGTGGATAAAAAGAACAGAAGGGTAGCACACAAGCAGCCCACAGAATACAGAACGGCTCCAAACATCACCACATCCTGCGGGGCCAGGATCTCGTCCACCAGAGTCCTGTCGTCGCTCTTCTTGTGATCGATCCCCTTGGAGAAGTCATAGTAGGTGTTCACGAGGTTCCCGGCGCCGTGGACCACTAGCACGGCCACCGCACACACCACCAGGACCAGCAGGTCCACGGAGCCCTCCAGTTTGTACGCTAGGGCGCTGCCCAGGGCCACGGGCGTGAGAGACGCACTGAAGCTCCACGGCCTCAGCGCCAGCACGTAGGCAGCACACTTGGTCCTCACGTCCGACGTCACCCGGGACATCCTCGACCTCTGGTGGGCGGCGTGGAAGTGATTTGATACCGCGTCGTTCAACCCCCCTTGCCATTGCTGACCACTGTGACCATTGAATCCAGCGAAGACAAACGCGTCTACCCTACTGGGTTGGTGATCCTTTGCCATTGTTTTAAAGGGGGCGTGTCCAGGGTATCCGTAATGTTGCGATTCCTACAACACGAGTGAAGGGTAATGTTGAAACACACACAGACAACACGAGGGATAGACAATAGACAGCGTTTAAGTCATTTATAACGCGACAATTGTAAGGACAATGGTCACATACTAACACTGCAGTGAGTATATCTACCTATATATCAGGGGTTAGCTAATTAGCTTCATCCATTTATTTACATGCCAACTTATATCTTTGTGGCTAATGCAACAACAGTAAACGTGTTACCGGCTAACTATTATAGTATTGTAATTGTTACAAAAAGAATATTTATTGGGGGTAAAAACGACGTGAACAATATTTAAAGTCAAGTCGTCCCCACGGGGGTCAAACAACAAGGCTAACTACTAAGATTAAAGGATTAGCACTGAAGCGACCGTCCAACATACATGTGTTAATATGTGACCACAGCCCTAACATACATATGTTATGATGTGACCACAGCCCTAACATGCCTGCTAGTATCCAACTACTTCATACTTCATACTCCAAACATAGTACGGACCTGGACAGTTGCTACGTGTCACTTTAGAGGGAGTTCTACCGGTCGGCCACATCCCTGCACCTGACGGACGCCATTTCCTACAACCCCCACAAGTGCGACGTCACATACGCGTCGTGCGAAACGTGGCTCGTAGATACAATAGTTCCGCTTAGTTTAATACGGCGGAACACCTATAATATAGGACCTATATTATTATTATATACAGTGGCGACTGGTCATTAGGGGCAAGTGGGGCACAGCCCCACCTGCTGTCAGTTGACAGAATTGTGCAAACAAATGATATTATTATTCATTCTCAAATTCTCAAATTCATTCTCAAATATTATATTTCTGTCTGGCGCTAGTGTAACGTAGCGTAACGTAACGTAACGTCAGTCAGTCAATAAGAGAGGGGATACTAGTACTGTATTATAGCTAGCTAACTTGAGAAAAAAATAAAATAAATATGAACGAAGTGGATTATTTACTGAAGCACACTTTTGACAAACTTACTCTGGGTGAGAGGTTGGAGTTTAAGCACCTTGGTGCCCACCAGCCACGCGATATAATCATCACCCAAACTGGAAAACACAACCGCGGGTTTAATGTGGAGTGGTTTTTTAAAATAAAATGGCTAACAGCTAGCGTAGACAAGAAGGCACTCTTCTGTTTTCCGTGTATGTTATTTGGGGGAGAAGGTCCTTGGTCGAGGACGGGTTTCAAGGATTTGAACACACTCACACTCACTCACATACTCTCTCTCAATTCAATTTCAATTCAATTCAAAAGGGCTTTATTGGCATGGGAAACACGTTTACATTGCCAAAGCAAGTGTGGGGTAAAACAACAAAACTACATAAACAGAATAATTGTGGTTGTGCTGTTAGAAATATGTATATATACAGATAAGTAAAAAATAACTTCAAATAAAATAGAAAAATGTAAAAGACTTGCAGTTAAAAAATAATAATTTACAAATACAATCTCTCTCTCAATGGATAGCTGTTGACGTGTTAAAAACGCATCAGTAGCAAGTGGGATTACTGTAATTTTGATTACTGTAGTTTGCCTGGTATGTAGCCTAAGTGGTTGGTGGCCGCCCCACCAATTTTTTACATATAAAAACGCCACAGATTATATAGGACCTATAATATAGGACCTATATTATTATTATATAAGACCTATAATACAGTTCCTATATAATAATAATATATGTCCTATATTATAGGACCTATGTTATATGACCTATATTATTATTATTATATAGGACCTATATTATTATTATATAGGGCCTATATTATAGGACATATATAGGACCCATATTATTATTATATAGGACCTATATTATAGGACCTGTTTTATAGGACATATATTATTATTATTATATAGGACCTATATTATAAAACCTATGTTATATGACCTATATTATTATTATTATATAGGACCTATGTTATCGGTCGTATAATATAGGTCATATTTGAGGTGTAAACGCGCAATATACGGACGTGCCTTCCGTTTCATATTATTGATTTATTTTCAATAAACAGTTTATATATATAATCTATATTTCATGTTGACATTATTTGATTGACATCTCTGTAAGACTCTCTGCTGTACTTTTATATTCCACAGCCCAGTTTAAAACAACATTTTATAGATAAATAGACATGGAGGGATGTCTAAGTAGGTATTAACATCACGGATGTGGCCTCTAATAAGAGGACACATCCATGACTTGATTTTAAAAATACATTAAAATGAGATATTACTCATTACTCGTTTCTTCAATGATCATTTGATGCCCATCAATAATAACAATAGAGAAAAGACAAATGTAAAATAGTTTAAAGCGGAGCCCCGGAAACAAATTTACATTCTGCTAAATTTGACAAGAAAATAAAGCATATTTGTTGATGACGTGACTGAGTGGTCTCGACTGTGACCCCACCATGGCCCAGCTGAAGTAACGTGAAACCTCCAGACCCTGCAGAAGTTACAGAGCTGCAGACTGCATGCGGTCCGAGGCGCGCAGAGACCAGCGTCTCCACACACACACTGCAGTGACTCCTCTGCCGCTCCGCGTTACAAAGGGATGCAATGGATGAGCGTTAATATACATCATAGATGGTCTACCTTTCACGTATTTCTTGTTGAGGAATTGTATTTTCTGGGTGGTGATATCGCAACAATGGTGAATCAGACGTCCACAAGCGTAAAGAAGGACGGCTGGACATTTGCTACTGCTGTGACTGTACTCTGCGTTATATTTGCTGGGATGCAAGAAACCACCGCATTCCCTTCTTGGAGATTAGAGGTATGATAAGACCATTTATTAGAGACCAACAATATGTGTATAAAAGTGTGTGTGTGTGTGTGTGATATGGTATCAATCACTGTCACTAATGTATGTATTCTTTCAGAGCTTCAAGCCATTTCTTTAAAGGCAATGGCTTAATAATTTTACTCTTGAGCATTTTGCCCCAAAAACCAGCAAGCTCTGAACACAGAATGTTGAGTCTTCTACAGAAGATCTTGGATCAGACTAGACTCCCCTGGGATCCTTGGGAATGTCTGATGTTAGTCCACACCATTTCCTTTCAGCTTGTCTGTCACTGAAGTTCCATTAGCCCCTAACAAAGTGACACACATTATTGACAGGATTATTTGCACATGATCCTTTGGAGTAAATTATATAAGCACATTTCCAAGGCAAAGGTTAAAAAGCTTTGAGGAGGAGGGTTAGTCCTAGCCCTAACAAGCTGTGTTTATCTTAAACTACTCCAGAGGAGGGTTAGTCCTAGCCCTAACAAGCTGTGTTTATCTTAAAGTACTCCAGAGGAGGGTTAGTCCTAGCCCCAACAAGCTGTGTTTATCTTAAACTACTCCAGCATCAGGATACGTTGGCCGTCTTTACTCAGCCTACTTGTGCCAGTATCAAACGTAAACATAGCTCCCTTTTCATAAGAAACTCAATGAACCCAAAAAAACAGAATATGATTAAAACTTGGAGAGAAAATGCATGCTCCTTTATTATTTTATGAACTTATGAACTTATGAAATATATCAGCTAAACCAGAAGAAATTGCATTGCACGCTGCTGCACAGACCAGGTGTATTTACAATAGTGCCTGAGTGCCAGGGAGTTGTAGTTATAAAACCAGAACAGAATCCAGCTGTTATTATTTTTAGTCACATATGCTGCTTCACAAGGGGGCATCAGACATAACCTATCTGTGAAAAGTATCATACTTAAAGCTTGGAATGTGCTTTTACTGCCGTCTAGGCTGCGTTTTTTCCACCAGACGGAATGCCCTTGCATGAAAGTGCAGTAGGTATAGGCTGGATATTTGCAGATGACAAGGTTCTGAAATAACAATAGATATATGTGCTCATAGCTTTTTAATGTAATTGCCTTTTTATTATATGCCTGCAGTAAGAACTCATGCACATCCACCATCCTCAAGTTGAGAAATAAATTCAATAATAATCATCCTGTCAAGTAGGACCAGTGTTGTTTTATGCGCTCTTGCATTCTTTGCCATCCTCTCGGATGTGAGACCCTTCACAGTTCGACAGCCAGCAGTTTACCATCTGTCCATCCATCCGTCCATCCGTCCATCCATCCGTCCATCCAAGTCCACCAACACCAAATATAAAGGTGGTTAAACAAGCGTTTCTCTTTGTCCAAGGAAGAAGCTTACACCGGCGTGTTGCTCATCGGGATACGCAAAGAGGCCCGCTCGCACGTGCTCCACCTGTCCAGGAACAAGCGCTACACCCTCACCCCAGAGCAACTGAAATGGGACCAGTTCAAGCTCACATACAAGTACGTACGTCTACGGTGACCCTTGGATTAACCTGCACTCATCCCAGGGGAGATCACAGATAGTCAATGGAATGGAAATACATGTGGGGTGTTTTACAGAGGAATTGATAGCAGTTTTAGATCTACCACAGGACATGTGTAGGCCTACACATACATGCTGGATTTGTCACTGCCTGCATGTCGTCAAATGATGATCTGTTTCTAAGACAAGAGAACGTAGGAGGCAGTTTCCATTGATAGTAGGGGCGTAATGGAGGAATATAGAGTATATATTTTACTTGTTTAGATTACACTTCACACATTGTCTGGTAGTGGTGTCTGTGTATTTCCCAAAGCGTACTTGAAACACACTTGGACATGAAAGAAACATATACATAAACATTTTGGTTTGAATGATTAGTATTTTAGATAAATGTGTGATTTTATTAACTACATGACAATATTGTCTCTGGGCAGATTGCTCTCATTTCCGACCAACTTGATAAATGCCACAGACACGCGTCGTGGCATCGCCAAGGCGTTCGGCCTCTGGAGCGACGTGTCGCCGTTCAGCTTCAGAGAGGTGCCGGCAGACCAAGAGGCAGACATCAAGATAGGTAGGCTGTCCCTCATCAGCACCACGGCAGCCTTGGGCAGTGATGCTTATAAATGACTCCTGCTGCTTCATTCTAACATTTGATACATGTGGCAATATTGGGTGTCGTTTTAGAAATGCGTGGTTTGTGTGTTAGACTGGTAGACAGACTATTGCAGCCCACATAATAACAATCATTTATATTCCATTATAACATTTGTATCAAGTGTGGTGATTATCTTCAAATAGCTACACATTTCAGCTATTACATTTTAGTTTTCTACAGCATCGATAGATAAGTACATCAGGATATACAAGTTACAATCCCCTGAAGAAAATGTGGGTAAAAAGTCATGTCTTGGGCTTAATGTCCTCTTTGTACCCATCTTCCCAACACCAACACTACCACTATCGTCTCCTTTTGACCTCATTAACCCTTGAAGAAGTAGTTACGTTCGCCCAAACATGATTATATCAAGAGTGGGGCTTGAGGAACGAGGTGTTCTATTCTGCTGAGCTATACCATCTCTATCATCACGGCAGGGTTCTACCAGTGTTCTATTCTGTTAGCTACCATCTGTATCCTCATGGCAGGGTTCTACCAGTGTTCTATTCTGCTAGCTACCATCTGTATCCTCACGGCAGGGTTCTACCAGTGTTCTATTCTGCTAGCTACCATCTGTATCCTCACGGCAGGGTTCTACCCAGTGAACCACACAGACTGCCTGCAGTCCTACCTGCACCACTGCTTTGACGGCATCACCGGAGAGCTGGCCCACGCGTTCTTCCCTCCCACCGGTGAGATTCACTTTGACGACCATGAGTACTGGATTCTGGGAAACATGCGCTACAGCTGGAAAAAAGGTAAGTGACATGTTGAGTCCTGCAGGTTGAACATAACACAGTAGATATAGACAGGAGTAGATGAGAAGGGATGCACCACATCTCATGATATGTATGATGTATATTTAATGCACCATGCAAAACCAAATAAACAGGACCTTGTGAACAGGGGTTTGGCTGACAGACCTGGTCCACGTGGCAGTGCACGAGATCGGCCACGTCCTCGGGCTGATGCACTCTCTGAACCCCAAGGCCATCATGCACCTGAACGCAACTATGACAGGACGCAAGCTGATCACACAGGACGAGGTGTGGGGTCTGCACCGGCTATATGGTACGTCTGCTCTCTGAAACCTCATTGGCCTCATTCATATGTATACACATGCATGCTTCCCTTTGGGGAGTGCAGTCAACTTTCATTTTGGACATGGTTGTACATCAAGTATTCATACAATAAGAATACTTAATACTTCCAATAAGAATTAGACTACACCACTCGATAACGTCTACATGGGAACACTAACGTGGCTTTGCTCCACACGGTGTGTACAATGTACTCGTGAGTCATCGTGACGTTGTACTTCAGGGAGTCCAGTGAAGCACATCGCCGTCCAGTGAAGCACAACTCCTGTGATGTTTCCCTTCTCTTCCAGGATGCTTGGACCGCTTCTTCATCTGCCCGGCGTGGGCGAGGAAAGGCTATTGCGACAGCAAGCGCAGACTCATGCAGAAGCACTGCCCCTTCAGCTGTGACTTCTGTTACGGTAAGACCTGGAGGGGAGAGCTTACTGTTAGAAAATATAATATGCAACAGGAATAATGTAATCCAGAGAAAGGCAGAGAGGATTTATTTAGACGGGACACACACAAGCAGTGGCATGCAACACCTGGATGAATTAGCTAGTCTAGCATGGGCAGCTTTTCAGGTTGCTTCTCTATTCTCATTATGCATGATCTTCACACAGTGCAAGAAAGTGTTGTGGTGTATTCTCCGTTTCTCTCATCCGTAACAAGGGACAGTGTGCAGACAGACAGACAAGAGGAGACAATCCCTGGCTCCGAGTAATCTGTTCCCCATTGTTGATTGGGAGACGTACGGCTGTGGAAAATTCCTGAGTGACTCCAAACCGCTGGAATTTCAGACTGTGGCTTGAGGGTTAGAGACGCACAAGGTCAATTTGGATTTTTGCAGAATTATCCAGAGCAAACCTTTTTAAAGGAGACTTTGGGCTGTCTTATCAATGTGTTCTGCCAACCGTGGTAAAAAAAAAAAATCTCTGTGGCTGACTGTATGAGAAACACTACGGACTTATTAACATTCTCAGACTTTGAATTTACCACAAGATCTCTGGACAATGACCTAGTAGCAATTATCCAATTCTAGACTTCATGCCAAGAGAGGCTGAGTCTTGATTTTACAGTATGTTTTAAAAGTCCATGTTTAAATGTCTTAGTGTTCCGTTGATTCTGTAATGGTATGTATACTTCTTTGATATCTAATGAGTATGTTGTCTTGGCAATTAGTTGACAATTCTCCAAAAACATCACCACTCTGTAGTGGTGTCTGAAGCTTGTTGATCTATAAGTCTGTAAATCTGTTGTATGTAGAACATTCTATTATTATATATATAT
>OMKP01091379.1:0-14745 GCA_900302375.1 Bathygadus melanobranchus | reverse complement strand
GTGGGGTAATATATATATAATATATAATATAATATATAAGGCCTTAATACATTTTAGGGCTGTGGATCAAGGTGTCAGATTCACAGATTAAGTTGCTATATGTGCGTGTGTGATGATTGTGTGTGTGTGCTGAAGATGGTGTGTGTGTGTGTGAGTATGTGTCATGTTATGTGTGATGAAGATGAAGATGGTGTGTGTGTGTGTGATGATTATGTGTGTGTGTGTGTGTGATGAAGATTAAGATGGTGTGTGTGTGTGATGATTATGTGTGTGTGTGTGTGATGAAGATTAAGATGGTGTGTGTGTGTGTGTGTGTGTGCCAACCGTCAGCAGAATCAGAAACAGACTTAAGAAGCGGCTTCTGGTGCTCACCTTCAGACAGCCCCTCCACCGGGATTCCTAAAACATTTATAACCCTCCTGTACCACTGTTCCCCTCCCTTTCCCAGCTGTCAGCTCTAATCGTTTAAGAGATTTATCCACAACACAATGGCCCGGCTCCTTCAGCGCCGTCATCTTCGGGAAAACAGCCCATCTAAAAACTATTATCTGCGGTTTAAGCCTTGGCACGGCGGCAGACGACCTTAACGGATAGATCGCCCGCGCTCTCGTTTCTCCCTGGCTTCTTTCTGTCGCTTGTTATTTATGTGTTGATTTTATTTATCTGTTTGTTCCTTCCTTAAAGGAGATGTCGCGAGGGTGATGCATATGTGGCGCGGCGTTTGTAGCTCTTTCAAACACCTGAAATATCACGACGACTAAGCATACGGGACGAATGTAAAGATATGGCCTGTATGTTATAGTTATAGGCGCGTTGCTTTGTGGCGCTGGTCACGCAAGCTAGTAAATCTATACAGGGTTAGAGGTGTAAGGTTACAAATGATTGGTTTTGACATGATTTGTATCAGGCTAGATTAAGGTTAAGTCTCGGTTTATGGTTATGTAATAAAAGTCTTCGTATAGGCTAATAAAAAAGATTGCGTTTAAGTCAGAGAGATGGAAAATATGCAGACTAAGATAAGGTTAGGTTCATGTATACAAGGTAATGTTTATGCCCTATTTACAGAGTGTTCATTTAGAGTTAAGGGTTCGTAAAGGTCAGGGCATGCGGATCAGAGAGGCATTACGCAACATTTTGCTGTGAAAGTCAAGCTAGATATAACCAAATGCTAACAACTAGCACTAGCTAACTCATTAAATGACCTGCTTCACTTGTGTTATTCACATTGCAGTAAATTAAGGGCTGTGTGGTGATGGCAACAGCAGCTAAGCCTATTAACCCAAGCAAAGGCCTCATTTTCTGTGGGCTGTAATTCAGCAAAGTACATCGCAACCTACTCACTAGAATGTATTATAATAACTGGTGTTGCCTCCTTTACGCTGTAGGCAGTCATATCTAACTATGGTAGCATGTTTCAAATGTCAGACAGGTTGGTCTGCCTTGCCCTAGCCTTTCAGTGTATGTATAACTATCTAATATTACATCCATCTGCCGAATGCTAACAAGTTCTCACTTAGCTTCTTTGTGTGTTTCTATCATTAGCTTATACTTGTTATTCCTGCCAAGTCTCACAGCGTTGGCAGGGATCAGACATCTTGCCGTGTATGATGCTGGATGCTTAACTAGGAAGTGACGTCAAAACGCAAATCGTAGAGCAAGAACGGCCTTGTTTTCAAATGCCTTTTTTCACTTACAGATGGAGGTTAATTGAGTAGTAGCCACCCCCCCTTCTCTGTTAAAGTTCATCTCTCTCTCTCGCTCTCTCTCACGCTCTCTCTCTCTCTCTCTCTCTCTCACGCTCTCTCTCTCTCTCTCGCTCTCTCTCCCACTCACTCCTGCTGTCAATTCTCAACAAGAATAATTGTGAACACGTGTAATAGCTAGGGAAATCAATTTTGTAGAAGCCATGACCTCTGAAATTTCCACCGGCCTTTTAGAACGGGGAATGCTGACAATATATAATGTGTGGTGTCGTCCTGCTGGTAATTTGCTCCACAATAAGTGATAGGGTAATTGGGTAACACAGGCGTGATCCACAAATATTGCCCACCAACATGATAATGTATATCTTATCTCGGTACTAGCTTAGATTATCTTGATATGGCATATGCACACACAGTCTCTCTCTCTCTCTCTCTCTCTCTCTCTCTCTCTCTGGTTAATACAAGGAAACGAAGAGCAGCGGTACCCGAGTTTAAAAGAATGTAACACAACGCCATTTAAAATGACTACTGTCTGCCAGATAGCGGCAGGAATAAAGGTCTTAGCATAGAGGTTTGTTCTCTTAAGAAGCACCTTATATGCCTGAGGGCATTGCAGTGAGTTCGCTGGACAGGACACGGTCAGTTTGGTTGATAATTCCTTTTGCTTTCTGGGCCACGGCCACCCGTTTCTCCCAGAGGGTGCACAAGTCTCTTTGCTGGCCTCCAATTATCTCGGAGCAGACTTTCACGATATCCATTTAGGCGTGTGCTTGTCCTTCACAGACAACCCATTAAACCATAAAAATAAATGAGAACATTGGAAGACTTTAATTGCATGATTGATACAAATGACATAAAATAGCATTGCAGACACAAAAAGAGTTTCCTTCCACATTGATTGAGTTCTTTGTTGTCCACGCTTGGCAATCGACTTTACATTGAATTTGAGTTGAAAGTCAAACACTGTTCCTGGACACTTCTAAGTGTCGATAACGTCCTCGCCGTGTATAATTGATTTGTCATTTATTTGTTGCTATTCTGACTGAAGTCGCTAATTAATTCCCTAGTTTTTGATACGTGAAGGAAGTTATCATCACACCATCTGACGAAGGGAGGTCCAAGACAGCTCCGAGCCCTGGAGAAAAGACAATAGGGCAGAGTCATCCGAGAATTTCACAAAATATAGCTGCCTGTCCTGAGAAGTCCTGCGGCGTCATGTCAGCTGGACGTTTGTCCTTTCACCAAAACCTGCTGAAATCTATCTGTTAGAAAATCTAAAAGCAACATCGAAAGCCGATCAGGTAATTTAAAATAAGAAGCACGTCTCTCAATCAAAATATGAGGCTGCATCTTGTTAAAAGCCAAAGAGAAATCAGCAAGTAGAAGTCTCACATGGGATTTGGGTTTCTCAAGGTGCTTATACACACTGTGGAGAATCCTGATCAGACCTCACAGCCACAGGGGCCTTGAACTGAATGAATTTTAAGATTGTCATGTCGGGCCTAGTGCATAATTTATTGAAGAATGGGACATTGTTTCAAACATTGCTGAAATCAGTCCAAAAACAAGAACTAAATCATTGTATAAATGAAAGTTACCATATGTATGGTAAGTATACACGGTCCATGACGTCAAGGTTCGGTGTCCATTAGTTCAAGTCCGGTGTCCATGTTAGATGTCCATTTTAGATGTCCAGGTTCAGTGTCCATTAGTTCAAGTAAGACGTCCATTTTAGATGTCCAGGTTTGGTGTCCATTAGTTCAGGTTCGGCGTCCATGTTAGACGTCCATGTTAGATGTCCAGGTTCGGTGTCCATTAGTTCAAGTAAGACGTCCATTTTAGATGTCCAGGTTTGGTGTCCATTAGTTCAGGTTCGGCGTCCATGTTAGACGTCCATGTTAGATATCCAGGTTCGGTGTCCATTAGTTCAAGTTAGACGTCCATGTTAGATGTCCATGTCAGATGTCCATGTTAGATGTCCAGGTTCGGTGTCCATTAGTTCAAGTTAGACGTCCATTTTAGATGTCCAGGTTAGATGTCCAGGTTCGGTGTCCATTAGTTCAAGTTAGACGTCCATGTTAGATGTCCATGTTAGACGTCCATGTTAGATGTCCACGTTCGGTGTTGTTGTTCTTGTTTATTTCTTGTTGCAGGTGAAGAGCCGACGAAGCCAAGACCACCTCTTCTATTTCTTTTTCACTTCCATAGTCTCCTGTTCAGTAACAATAAATAAGGAACATTAATGATCAATCAACAGCAAAAATACACCACATATATCTACTGGTATGGTTATTGAGTGAATTACATAATATAGCTCTGCTTATTGGTATAATGATGATGGATAGGCATCATCCATTTTCTTGCCTGCAGTAAAACATTTCCAAGTCTGTTATACTCGGGCATAACAGAAACCTTCCTTACTGTGTAGGACACCACGTCATGGTCTGTGTGATAGGCTGTTACACTAGGATCTAAGATGACAGACCTGAGGGGAGGCGAGGAACTGTTTGTGTTCCCCGTGGAGTGGACACTCCTGTGCTCCCTTGATGTTGTTGACGTTGCTCACAGAGGGATTGAGGTACTCAAGCACCTCTGTGGCGATCAGGGAGCAGGCCAGCACGGTGTTCTGGGGGTCCTCCATGAGCACCTCCCTGGACAGGCGCACACCGGGCAAGGCCTCTTTCAGCCGCTCCTCAAGGACCAAGTGGAGCTCCAGGCCCAGTCTTTCCTGTTGAATGACCTGATGTTTAATTCCTCTATACATATTAAACAACAACAATATTTAATCTATACACAGATATGCCATGCATTTCACCAAATGCCCTTTTTAAATTAAAACAAGATCATATTACATCATGATGTCATGTTTTTTTTACTTTATATATTACTTTCAGTGCTAAAGTGTTCCAATTGCTGGCATTCGTTATATTAGGAAAACTCTGTATGTTTACAATACATGGATGTGAGAGAGGGAGCCGTTGTATATCTTCACAGCATCTATTGTTGTTTAAACAAATTGAATTTCGTGTATGGTTTTACAACTAAACCTAAAGCAGACCTCCTCCTCGGGGTCCATCGGGCGCTCCAGAGTACGCTGAAACTCCCGGTTGTTCTGGTACTCCTTCTGCAGCAGGAGGTGGACTTCCTGGACAAGCAGCTTCTGAAGGCCCGGTACCGGAGGATGTGGGATCGGGAGGGTATTAGGTCCCGGCCTCTGAACAGCTGGGCCACAATGGATGCAACAGTGGACTGCTGGATCATAACAGTGTCATGTTTCAAGACACAGATTAACACAGAATGAGAAAGATTATTGGTAGCATTTAGCTCCTGCCACATGCCCCTAGAAGTGGCTTCTGCTGGGTTCCTCCAAAATCAGACACAGGAAGTTTGTTATTGAATGAAGACAGCAGGTGGTACATGCTAGCATGGTAGAGCTCTCTCCTTAGTGTGTGTGGTGATGTGGTGTAACCTGTGTGCATTGATTAGTCAATGCATCACATGTGTGCAGCCTCACCCAGCCCCAGGCTCTAATTTGGGGCAAGTGAGGCTGCTTAAACCAGCCACCAACCACCTGGACCTCATCAGGGGCCAGAAGAGATACAACAGCCCCCAACAGAGTGACTGAAGTGGGAAACTGGAGAACTTCGGTTAGCTCCATGACCATAGACAACTACTAATTTTACGCTATAGTGTAAACATATACAAATACAATATGTGCCATCGTGAACTGTCATAGCAACACAAACCTCCTCATGTAAATGAATATGCCACAATCATCCACTAACTCTCTAGTGTGGTAAATCGACGTCGATGACGATTTCTTATATTTTCATGGGAATTGGACCCATGATTTCTTGGCGTATTGCTTAGGATATAGTTTTATCAGATACTTACAGAATAGCCCCAAAATATTTGGATGCCACAGCTCAGCCAAACCGAACACATGCATAGATAGATAGCCGAAGTCTCTTCATGGTATTCCAGTAAATTGGGGTTGTATCAGCAATACTGTGTTTCTTATTCCTATCTGCTAACATCCAATAACCAAACCAACAACATGAGGGTCGGCCAGACTTGTTCAAGGTGACCTCCAAGGTCTCCAACACAACGGGCAAATACAAGCAATAAAAGACCATGCTGGGCTCTGCTACATTCAGCGGATGACAGGAACATAATGACATAACGCCAATGGCCGACACAGGACCATCAATACCGTTTGATTGAAGGGTAAAAAAAAGGGCCTCCAGTGTGATAAATATATAGATTTCCTTTGCTACAGCCGATGGTGGATCGGACGCGGCATAAACAATATAAATCCATGGCTATTTTCTGTCTCATGTCAACAGGTAGACCGGGTGATAGTGTGGTCCACACGGGGAATATTTTCATGGTACCCATTAAAGGTGCACTAGGTAAGCTATTGCGATGAGTATCATTTGTTAGAAATGCCATAGCCATACGTGGGGTGAAATGCTCAGTGAAATATATGTTCCGGTTTACTGTGCGCCTGCCTCTGTATGACACAATTTTGATTTTAGACCGACTGACCAATCAGGGCAACTCTTCCCTGATTGGTTCAGGGAATCCATCTTTGCCTGTCAATCACATGTGCGTGAAGGTTAGAGGTCGGGGACATGACTTGACTCAAAGTCAGATTCGTGTTACACATTTTTTGAGGACTTGAGACTTGCTCGACTAACATTGATAAAAGACTCGACTTGACTTTGACTTGGTGTTCATGATTTGTGACGGATGACACGAAAGGACACGCATTTGTCTAGATATTGAGAAGTCACCTTTTGTTTTTGAAACATGACGAGTGACATGTCGCTGCTGCGAGAGTTCTGTCCTCCCAGGCTCCTCCGCGGCTCTCCTCAGAAGAATGGCAGCGGAAGACTCACAGCCACATCATAGGCTTCCCTGTGAGTTTTGTCCAACTCATTCGGCGACACACTGTCAGATCTGGGCACGTTGCACACACACAGTCATCACTGTAGCGAGACGAGACATGGGCTGCTAGCTGCTAGCTGTCATGTGCTTACGCTGCCTTCGAACTTATGTGTACAAGGTTTTGGGACGGCCACAGTGCGTAGCGACCGTCCTTGCCTTCTGTCCCAGTGTAAGTTGCCTGTGTGTGTGTGTGTGTATGTCTCTGTCCTCACACCACCACGACTCAGTGAGTTATTTTGCTTCGCTCGTTCATGCTCTGCTTGCGTAAAAGTCCTGCATTGAAAATGTTACTTAAGTAAAAGTATGTAAGTATGATAATCAGGAAAATGTACTAAAGTATTAAAGTATTAAAGGTACTCTGTGACTGTTGTAAACTTTTCTATTATATATTATATCACTGGACTCTTATTACTCATGCATTAATGTAAAAGCAGGATTTTACTGTTGTTGTTGTTGTTGTTGGTTGAGGCTAATTTTCAACTGTGGATTAATGTGATTATTTTCTCTATTAATTGACTGATTGTTTAGTTTGCAGAAATAATCGTCAAAATACATTAAGCAAAAGCAGTTTTTGAGTGAAAAATAACTTAAATGATTATCAAGAGTTGTCGTAGTTCCAATTGTTCCAGCTGTACTTCTTAATTTGTAGCGTAACTAGTAACCAATATATAATAATATAATATATAAGGACAATAGTACACTAGTTCCCTCTGAAATGTAGTGGAGTATAAAATGGCAACGTATGCTGTAAGGTAACACCATGGGCTGAGGGTAAGTTGTTTCAAAATGGTGCCCAGACACTGGATCAGTGCCGTAAGTACCCACGCTGCACCGGGGCACAGAGCTGTCAGGGGCCCATGGAAGAAAGAATTTTTCGCTGCTAAACCGCTGTAGATGGGCCCTCTAGATGGGCCCTCTAGCGTATTACCCGGTGTAGCGTGTGTATGTGTGTGTGTGTTTGGGGCGAGGGGGCACAAACGAAATGTTTTGCACCGGGGGAAAACACAAGTATGTTACGCTATGCTGCACTTGGTTATCCGTTTATGGTGGTTTTATGGTTTTATGTGATCAAACACAACTTTGCCGACAAAAACAACAAAGGTAAGACATCATTTGTGGTTGTAACTCGAGAAAGTGAAGTTTGTTCTTGATGATTTTTGGCCTCTAGTCCATGGTTTTCGTATGATGTATAGTTTGTGTAGATTGCTATTGCTGTATGAAAATGGCTTGTTAGATGCTTTTTATTTTTGTTTGGGGCTGGAATTAATAATAATAATAATAATAGTAATAATTATGCATTTTATTTTGTATAGTGCTTTCCAAGGCACACAAAGAAAGATGGTCAGGATAGAGTTAAAGTTGAGAATCTAATCGTTCTAGGGGTGTGTCACATGACGTTCTGGGGGGTGGTGGCCCGGATACGGGTCCTCTCAGGATGAAGAGGGAGAGAGAGGGACCCGTGTCTTCAAAAACCCAAATGCATATCGTTTAAATCCCACGGTGTACCCGGGTACATATATGCTGACCCTGTGCAGCGAACCCTTTGAGTTCCACAGTCTAGCATTCACCGACCAGTACAACATGGCTGCCAGGACAACTACCCAGAATCCCTCAAGTCGTGGGAGTAGAACCACAAACTCCAATAACCTGGCGTCACGGTGACTTCACAGTCATGCGGGCGGAATCCTTAAGGACCTTGTCAAATTCATCTCGTTAACAATCCGTGTGGCGTCTGAAAGTTAAAAGAACAAAACAAACGCAAGATTAGCTAAGACACGGGCGCACTTGCGTGACGATCGCACTCTCCCATCGCTGTCTGCACACCGTCGGCCATGTCTGCATTTAGTGTAATTAGCTCAGATTCCACAGAGCTCTCCTGCGACGATGCCGGGCTACAGCCGTGACTCAGTCAGAGCTGGTGAGGACAGGCTTCAAAGACGCCGCACATCCAACATGCAGGATATTTCGCGGCCTCACACGGAGGCTTAAATGTGTAAATCTACTTGCAGAAGGAAGATACCCAGAGGAGGATTACATCATCGCCGGGGCTGAATGCTGAGAGGGAGACAGACACACAGACTCACACTCTCTCACACACACACACACACATCCATTTCAATATAAAAGTAGGACTTACTATATAAAAGAGATGCTAATCCAACATTCTGATCATTTTCAGGGCACTTCATTCCAACCATATGGTCAGCACCCACGTAATTGCCTTTTCCAACTGCCGAGTCGCTGGCTATGCCGCTGGACCTTTAAAAAAAAAAACAACCTCACATGTATTGATGTGTTTCACTGTAATCTTCATAATCCCACATGGACATGGGAGGGTTGGATGCCGCGTCACGCCACAACTTCCACTGCGTTATAAACCAGTTGGGAGCACTGGAGGGCGAAGCAAGTTTAGCCCACTGGGACTGGCTGGCACATTATGCTTCTATGGGTGTCAGCCTGGCCCATCCCAGAGAATCCTCTTCTTCTTGAATGGAAGACAGTGGAAAACAGTTGACATAAATCAAGTCTGCAAGTGCAGTTAATCATGCAGATAGGAAACATATTTGACTGCAGTAATGAGACAGAATATGTGACTCATACACACGCGCACAGCTTGTTAACACTTACACACATTGTATACTGTAGTCATACAGTTTAAATAACAAGCAGCTTTTAGGCACTGAACAGTAAGGAATCTGACTAGATACTTACTACTGTGGATGCAATAGTTTGCTGTGGTCTTGATAGAAGACAATATAACATCAGTAGCTCAGGAGGTAGAGACGGTTGTCTGGAAGGTTGCTGGTTCGATACCCGGCTCCACCTAGCTAATTGCCGAGGTGTCCCTGAGCAAGACACCTAACCCTAACTGCTCTTGATGAGCTGGTTGTTACCTTACATGGTTGACACTGCCGTTGGTGTATGAATGGGTGAATGTGAGGCATAGGCAAATAATTCATTTACCATTGATAACGTTTCAGTTAAATGAGGTGTCAGGTAAACATGTACCCCAAACTAGAGCATTCAGATCTTTCATTTTAAGGGAAGAATTATATTGAGGCCAGACATTAATCAGATCTTCACACATGGTTTTAGCATTGTGCCATCGCTGGAGAAAGGTCTGGCTGAGCCCTTAATCATTCTGGGATAATAGAGGGGAAAAAAACCCTCTGTCTTGTTTGTCTTTCTTTAAACCAATCACAATCGTCTTGGGCGGGGCTAAGCCCAGGATGCAGCGGCGGTCTCCTTGCTAAATAGCGTCGGGGGGGACTTGTTTTGGTGGAACATTTGCATGTGGGGAGGCGAGCCCTGGCATTAAAATGGCTTAATCCCTGCAGAAGAAAACGCCACATAAAACAGCCAAACATGTTTTCAGCGTGTAGGTTGCGAACTCGTTGTTTCAAGTAAGCGAGGGCGACTTCGAAAGTGATAGTGAAAGTGAAGATAGTGGGAGGGGACCGAAATAGTCGGCCAATCGGCAGGCTCATCCCCCACAGCGTACATCCTGTCAGCCAGACTATGTAGTTACTCTTTAAAACGCGTTATCGCAGCAGCTGAGCTCCCCGACGCTCTCCCAGCATATGTCACCCGTTGGTGCGACAAAACCTTATTTGTGTCTCAGTGTCGGATCCACAGACTCCCTAAACATCTGTTTTATTAATGTCCCCACTGTGTTGTCACACTCTATCGTTTCCTCAGCGCTGGGATCTCTTAGCCGTAGCCCCATTTGTCGGTGCCTGGCGGACACTTTCATTAAGATAATGTCAGGATAGTCGTTTAGCGATATGTTATGCTGCGCGTCTTTCTTTTTGTTCTCATAATTATGTTTTCGGTATTTAAAAAGATAAATATATAAACGGGGAAAAGTAAATACGTGGGACGAGATAAGTCGAGCCTGTCTGAGACGGTGACTTGTTTGATCTATAAATCTAGGAGTTTTCTATATTGGATTCTGCTCCTTTTATCTGAAGATGGGGAGATGTGGTGATGTACAAACAGAGTCATGATGTATTGGAGATGTCCACGTGTGCGTCCAAAGCGATATTTCCACACTTCTAATCTAGCACAAAGAAGACGAAAACAAGTCATTTTCAAAGACGCCAGATTTTCAAAGCTTGTTGATGTTTTCCTTCACTTTCAGATAGGAAGGACAAACATGAGACCGTTCGATGTGCATTGAAGGCAGGAAGTGCATATAATGAGTGTCAATATGTTCTCGGCCTATCATCTGTGTTCCCAGCATGGAGAGATACTTGTGCAGTGTTTGCTCCCCTGAATCAAACACAATTTAGTTTAGAAAATTGAAAATTAAGAAAGAATCCTGTGCAAGAGACACAAACCCACATATTAATATTTAGATATATTTATAGAGTACTCTACCCAATATGATGCCAGTATTGCGCTATGTAATTTAAAGTATGCCTTACAATAAGTTATGAGCTATTGTATGAATTTGATTGCCTTCAATGTGAATAGTGATGCATGCAAACGCTTTTACTCATTTATCAACACGGAATCTAGATGAGGAGAGGTGACAATGAAACAGTTTGTTGCACCGTTTAACCTGCGCACGACAGATTTATCTTTTCCCCGAGAAGAAACATCTTGCAGTAATAATAGCTTCCCTTTTTGTTAATTACGTACATCTCGGGTAGAACACAGTAACACATGAAGCATGGAGAATGAGTAGGCAGTGACCATGAATTTAACAGCCGTGGCATTTCTTTTGTCAATTATTGTGCCTTAGAATAACTCTGTTGAAGGTTGACACATTTTAACCTCCCCCTTTTGAAAATACCTTTAGAATTGGCTGATGGGCCAGATCAATTATTCTAAGAGCCAATTCAGTTCCCGTCGGATTGTGGCAGTTCAATTGACTCAATTGTTACTTCAATAGGTATTATTCTCTCTAGTTTAGCTATGGAAAACCAACAAGGCAGCAAGTGCTATGAAGGTATGCACATAATATGCTTAATTTGCTGTCGTACTTTAGTGTTTATGGAGGTAGATCTCGGAAGATGGAGAAAATATGAGATTAAAAAAAGACCAACAGTGCCATCTAGAGGATTTAAATAGGTTATTGCATTGGTTCCCATAGGATAAAGAGGCCATCTGTATTGCCATCTATCCAGTGGAGTGACTCGGGTGTCAGCACAGAGGGGGCGGGACGTTCTTTGAGGTGGATTATAAGTGGGTGTGTCTCGGTGTGCACTTGGAACGTTCTTTAATGCACCCAACATGTTTTTGAGATGTTATTAGACATATGTCAGCAGACTAAAATAATTTGCCTAATCTTTGTGGGTATTTAGACCACGGTGGAAACGCAGTGAGCAACGAGCTGAAGGAACTTTTACTTGAAAAAGGACCGGGACTAAAAGTTCCGGGTACTTTTGGGGCGGCAGTTGCTGAGGAGGTAGAGCGGTTGTCTGGCAACCGGAAGGTTGCTGGTTCGATCCCCGGCTCCCCCTAGCTAAGTGTCGAGGTGTCTCTGAGCGAGACGCCTAACCCTAACTGCTCCCGATGAGCTGGTTGTTACCTTGCATGGTCGACACCGCCGTCTGAGTATAAATGTGTGAATGTGAGGCAAATGTAAAGCGTTTTGGATAAAAGCGCTATATAAATGCAATCCATTGACCAATTAGTTTTGGTGGAAACGCAGCTTACAGTGTGAAACCCAGAGCGGTCATTCTGTCTCGCTCTCACACACACATACGGACGCTATAAATGAAAGGCCTGGCAAGACACGCTGCATAAGCGACACACAAATATCACAATTAGTCACACGTATTAAAGTTGTTCAGGCCCCAGCAACTTCACTTCATAAGTAGTTGTAATAGCCTAGTGTGACAGGAGACACACACACACACACACACACACGTTTGACTCACCAAGTTGTATTGTAATGTTGGGATTAACGGCAAGGTTGTTATCCACGGTGGAGGAGGATGAGAGGTACATAGTGAGTGCAATGCACCACGCAGTTACATTTATCCTTTTCTCTGGCTCTTTCTGTTTTAAAGGTGCTATATGTAACAAATGTACTGTACTAAATCATAAAATGAGCATGATATGTCATCAGAGATTAAGGAAACATGCTGAATCGAAATACTGGCTTTTTTGACAGCAAGTTCTCCTTTGAAATGTTAGTGGTGTATGAATGGGTGAATGTGAGGTAATGTAAAGTGCTTTGGAAGTGTCAAATGGGACTATATTGCATCTTGATGTGCATCCCTGTGTTGTAGAATGCCAATAAATGGACCTTGTACCCTGTAACTAACTCGTATAGGACTACGATCCTTAATGTGTACATCCAAGCACCTCTTCATGGTACAGAAGAAACACTGGCAAAGTATACAGACATTGGCACATCATATATTCTTTATTGTTCATTTCATACATACACTCATGCAACTGGACATTAAAAACCATTAAAACCCAACTGAACTGATAAGTCTCCGGAATCTTTTTCAATATGATACGTATTTTTCATACGACAATGGGCCATGAACCTTGACGACTTCCATACATAACTTGTATAGTATACAATGACTTGAGAGTATTTCAGACAAAATCTGTTCGCTGTTCTGCGATCTGTTCTGTCGTAATTTACTTAATGTGTTAACAGCTCTATGAGCCCCATGAAATAGGGGACAATAGAATCTATTTTCATTTCCTCTGAATAACATGGCTGCTCACACCTGCTGCTCATTCATAGTGACGCCTAGTGGTAGGAGTGGAACATTACAAGCAGACGCATACCGGTATGCAGCGTCATCATGGCAAAGTTAACTACAAACACTTAAGGTGAGCCATTGCTTAGGCTAATATTTTGGTTTGTGTGCTCTCCAAACTATTCGGCTGGGAACAGCAACAGCTAAAACGCTATTTGACTAGCTGACTGGCTAACCAATCAAAGCCAGTCAAATCAAACCAATTACACAATGAATGAGCACGCTACGGGTAAATGTGAACATTGTGGAGTACAGGAAATGGAGGAGCCTGTATTTTTATACTTTTTATTTTATTACTATTTTTTATAGTTGAGTTCATCTGATGTAGGGTTGAATGAATTGGATAATTGAATGTAATAGTATAATAATAGTAACTTAGTGACATCACAGGTGGGAGTGTACGATATGTATGATGGACAGATCAGTATATCAGCCTACCCAGCGGATGTACCAACTGGTATAATTATCTACCCATCATACATCTGGTTGGACACGCCTACTTGTGATGTCACTAGTCACATGACTATTTTGAAACCGCTTGTAATGGCTCACCTACATAAAATAGGGGGCCCTTTAACCCTACCACCGATATTGATATATTTAAATAATCGGGATCCAGTTATTTTCATTTACACCAATGCAGTTTTGCAAATGGCTTGCCTCATGTAAAGTCTTGTTTTAATTATTGAAGGGAGATGGCATAGCAATGGCGACCACTAGAGGGAGCCCAAGGCCTGCAGATTGTAAAGTAGCTAAACCCCAGAAAACATCAATGGTTCTATTGAGCTCACATTACACAATGAAGGCCACCATTCAGCAATGGTTATGAAACATTTAACTTAATTCACCATTTAGCATCATTGTGACACTAATATAGTCCACTATATTGAATTCAGACAGTTCCTGAATGCCAGCTGAAGATTCAGGATAGAGATGCTAATGTTCAGATTACAATACAAGTCATTTTTAGTTAAAATGGCTCTCCATAATGACAGACAATATACATTGGGTTTACAACTTTTATTTAGTTTTAGTACAACAGTTTCAAGTCAACCAGTTACTGTATATCGAGATGCCAAGTGTATTGCATTCCGTGTGTGGTCCCCCGTTCCAACGATGTCAAGATGGCGTTGTAAATGTACATTTCCAGCAAGGTTAAATTCCCAGCTATACAGCAAGAAGTCGTGTGCTTTGAAATTATTTTCTATATATATATTACAAAAGCAACCAATGGTTTTCAGCGGCACAAACATGAAGCGTTAGGGAGTAGAACTAGCAGAGCAAGAGAGCGCCACGAACAAACGCATCTAGAGACCGGCCCGGGTTAAACAGTGGAACACTAGAACCGTGGCTTCACAACA
>OMKP01091378.1:0-11319 GCA_900302375.1 Bathygadus melanobranchus | reverse complement strand
GTGAATGTGCTTCTAGTCACTGTTGATGCTTTTATCCAAGGCAACCTTCAGTGAATTCAGGTACAGGTCATTAAGGGGTTAGGCACCTTGCTCGAGGATGCCTATGTGTAGGCTGTGGAGCATGAAGTAATGCTTTTGTCTGCTTGTAGTTCATTGTGAAGTACTCCTCTGCTTCTGTCTGCTTGTAGTTCGTTGTGAAGTACTCCTCTGCTTCTGTCTGCTTGTAGTTCATTGTGAAGTACTCCTCTGCTTCTGTCTGCTTGTAGTTCATCATGACGGACTCGGTAGAGGAGAACATGGTCAAGATCCAGAGGAGGAAGCAGGACCTGGTGGAGAAGGCCTTCGGCTCCAAAAACACTGACAGGAAAACGTCTCGCATTGATGACGTCAGAGCCCTGATGGAACTGTAGGCTGTTATTATTCCTCAGCAGCTGTTGAGCTCAAACTGTTTTTGTTCGCAGTATTGTGCAGTGTCTTAAATGAAGTTTAGCTGCTGTTATTTTATTTGTGCAATGTTTCCATAACGATGCGTTATTATTCGAAGATGTGCAGTGTCTGCCAAACTACCTAAATCCATTAAATCATACTGTTTTCTACTGTTTTCAGTCTACAAAGTGTAAGCAGTATGAAACTTGGCCTTGTCATAAGTCATTGAATCAACCAGTGCCACAAACATTCAGTATAGGAACCGATCCAAATTGGAGTCGTGTGTTTAAAGGTTTCCTATTTTGTCTGTTGATGGACCACAACAATGCACACCAGGTTTCTACTAAACTTTTTTAGATTGTATTAATAACAAATGTAACCAAACAGCACAGTACAGAATAACAACATTGTTGCCAGGCATCAGTATATATATATGTGTATACATATACATATTCACAGTGTGAATGTGTGTGTTAGACTAGCCAGGCTGTATGTATCAGCAGGAATGCCATAGCTTCAGGGCTGCCCGTGATAGGTGGCTTCACCTGGCTAATCATCAAGAGCAAAGCCCCGCCCCTCATTAACCCCACCCCACAAAGGCATTCTCTAGCCCCAAGGCTGTAGTCGCTTAGACCCTCAGCAGTCATAGCGGCCAGTGAGGAGACACGCGTTTCACTACAGGTGCCCTACACCTCCACCAAACAGCAATAGCATGCTGTTGACCTGCGGTTTATGAAAACCCACACCACAGCTTCTTATGAGGTTTAGACTCCGGGTAGGGGCCATGTTGAAGCCACAGCAGTGGGTTCTGGAGTCAGTGCTGACCTAATAAGGCTCTATTCTGCTGTTTTCCAATACGTGAATTTCTGCATCACATTATTTGTAGCAGTTTCACTTCCTGTCAGTGTATTAGTGTACTTGCTTGTAGCCCATTAATACCCACCTCTAAACTGACATGTGCAGATGGACTGTACTTAGGAAATGGACATAGTCACCGTGACGCCAACCAAAATGGGACAATTAGCTTTCAAGGACTGAAAACGCACTGTGAAAGGGTCAACGTTCTCAGATGAAAACACGGACAACACCCAGAAACAAGTTCACAGCTATTTAAATGTACACAGTGCCATTCGATGTTGATTGTGATGAATGTTGATCAACTGATGTTGAAGTCTTTCCCCCCACCCCCCTATAGCCCATTGAAATTGTAAATAGTTGCATTTGCTGTTGTTTTCTTTCTGTTTGCTGTTTTCTTCCTGTTCACATTATTTGAATGTGAAATTGTTGTTTTCAAGAGTACATTGCTTACACTAATTGTGATATTTGTTTTCTAATTGCACATTGACCACTTTATATTTGGTTATTCCATTATTGGAGTGGATATTTTACATTTATATTGCGCATTGGCATTTGTTTTATTTTATTGTAAATCATATATTTAGTTGGTATAGTAAAACTACTCCATTTGGAGACAAAATTATACATTTAGTTGTTTTTTATTGATTTTATACTGTGCACAATGCAAGTTGTATTTTCCAGCCAGTTTCCATTGGAAGTGGAAAATAACCCAGTTGGCACACTTTGGTGCCAAATTATGCCAAATGTGTGTGCATGGAATCATTGTTAGCATGGTGTTATCCTCTGTCAAATAGGGGAAAAAACTGGCGAGGATAGAAATTTCACATTTCTCCTTTGGTTTATTCCAATTTACTCAGGCATAGTAACAGACACAATATTTTTGAACTGGGAATACATTCTCTGAGGTCCCTAGATGTCCCTAGACACCAAGAACATGCATATGAACCTTATTATTGTGGAGCAATTCTTCATTTACTTTGGGTATGTCTTTTAAGAAGGTGATGGACAGTATAGGCTACACAATGAAACAATTTGAGTGAAAAAAAAAAAAAAAGGCTATATATGGTGTCATTGACATGTAGGCTGGAGTTGTTTCCAAAGTCTCACTGTACCATCAAATCCTATGAAAACCCTGGCTATTAAATCTGCCATTCAGAATAAATCTTTGATTATCACACTGATGACATCATGGTCAACCTAATTGTTTGCTTGACTCGCACACAGGTGGGAGCCCTGTGTGTGCAGTAGTATAAAGAAGAGGAAGAGACCAGCACCATGGACACATGTACATTGATGACTTTGGAGGAAACAATGTAGGAAACATGTACATTGATCAGTAGCGGGTCTGGCGGGGGGGGGCAGGGGCCCCAGGCCATGTCATTAATTAATAAAATTGTATAATTTATTTATTTTTTCAAATTATTTATTTACAAAAACGTAATTAAAAAAAAGGATATATATTTCATATTATGTTTTTGATTCACATTGCTTTACACAACTGTTGCGTATATCCGGTTGAACTGACATGTCACATGACCCTGTGCTAGCTACTGCGTTAACCGTCTGAACTTCAGACGGTTATGGTTAGGGTTTCACTTCAGACTCTGAAGTGAAAATGGACAGAAAACACAAATCTGGTGCACAGAAGCGCACAATGCATACCCGCAACTTACAATACTCCACAGAATATATAAGACAATCCCTGTTACCAGTGCCAGTGCTGAAAGGAGTTTCAGCCGACTAAAACTCATCAAGAGTCAAGTTACCGCGGTACTGGCCATCCTCTCAGTCAAGGGAGCACTCGCAAACATGCTGCGCTATTTGAAGAGGATGAACACAGACTTCTACAGAAACAAAGCTCTGGCTCTGAAGCCAAAAGAAAAAGGAAATTTCTTCCAGAATGGAAAAATACCTTTCCATTCATTGATTATGACCAAACAGCACAAATAATGTACTGCAAAACATGCAGGAGCTGTCCAGCTGAGGCCATGGGGAACAGCCTGTTCCATGGGGTAACTGGTGAGAAAGTAAGAGTGAGGAGCATCAAGGAGCCACCACACACAAGTTATCAGAAGGTGCCCTACAGGCAAGAGCTGACCCACAAGGAGGAGCTTTGGTGTAAGCTTTTGACCGAATGGATGCGGCAATCAAAGAGGTAAAGCTCTTCAACATTGCCTACTTCATTGCCAAAGAGGAGGCCTCCTTTACCATGTTCCCCAAGCTTGTGGCTCTCCATCAGATGAACGGCCTGGATGTTGGCTCGACATACAACAATGACCAGGCATGCCGCATCTTCATTACGGCCATCGGTTCCTGCTTCTTTGAGGAGCTTCAACAATCCCTGAAATCAGCCAGGTTCTTTTCCATCATGTCTGACTCTTCAGTGGACCGATCAGTGAAGGACCAGGAGCTGATCTACTGCACCTACCTCCAGAATGGTAAACCAGTGAACCAGCTCATCCAGATCGTTGCCCTGGACCATGTCCATAGCCAGGGCATTTTGGATGCCATTCTGGCTGGACTGTTGAAGGTTGGGGTGGGAGAGGGGGACCTGAAAAAACGGCTGGTTGGCTATGGCTATGTGATGGCGCCTCCATTATGCTGGGTGTGAACAATGGAGTGACCGCCAGACTCCAGCGTTTGTGCCCGTCCCTCGTTCCGATCTGGTGTGTGGCTCATCGTCTAGAGTTAGTTGCTCTAGACAGTGTCAAACAGGTTCCCCAGCTGCAAGACATCAAGCAAACGCTACGCGCCATCCACAAGCATTACACCTGCTCTGCGAAGGCCTCACGGGATCTTGAGGAGATCAGCAAGGCGATGGAGATCTCCATTGTGAGGCCAGGCAACACTGCACTCGCTGGCTACCACACGTCACACGCATTGGAGGCCTTGATGAGGAACTACAGGCCCATCTTGATGCACTTTGAAAACCATGCCAGTGACCCCAATGACAAGGAGGCAAGTGCAGCCATGAAAGGGAGGGCAAAGCTTGTGCAGCAGTCCCTGAAGCAGTACAAAATGCTGCCATTCATCCACCTCATGCTGGATGTCTTACAAGAACTGAAGCAGCTCAGTCTCTTGTTCCAGCGAGATAGCCTCACGTTGCAGATGGTGTCGGATGGACTGCAGACAACAACACTGGCTCTTGTGGCCATGCAGGTGAGAAAAAAAAATATACAGGAGATGAAATATTAGATAGATAATTCATACTGGTCATTCATATTGAGACACATACATTGTAATGGAAATTGACAAAAGCTTTAACTTATTATAATATCATACAATAAATAGGTCAATGACGTGTTTTTTGAGTCCAAAAACAGATATTTAGCTGAGTCGTCTAGTGATGCTTAGAAAACATTAATTTTAAAATAGGCATGTTTACACCAACTGACCTTTTTACGGGAGTAAAAACATCAATCTAGAATAAAAATGCATTTCAGCTATTTTGTATGTAATGTAACAACTGTGATTTAGATAAAGAACATTCATGTGGACTTTTAGTTTGATATTCATTTTAGTGAACTGTTTTTTTCATGCTGAAAACCTTATTTGTCATTGACCCATAGGCATACATATTTAATTTTATTTAATATTGTCACAGCTCAACATAGGTCTACTTAAATGGCTTTTTTTGGTAACTAAAATGACTAAAATATTCTTAACATTTTTCTTTTTTTTTTTTTTAACTAGACAAACCCAGGCCCAAGACTACACCAGTTTACGGAAGAGGTTGGGGCAGGAAGCATCTGGCAGGGTGTCCAGCTCAGCAGGACCAATGCTGATGATGACACCTTCAACGCACTCAAGCTTCACCTCACCAACAGCTTCTGTGAGTTCGTCTCAGAGCGTTTCAAGAGTCTGGAGACCGGCGTTCTGAAGGCAACCTCCACACTCTTTGACCTGTCCAATTGGCCAGAGGACACCACCAATCTGGCAACATTTGGCACAGCTGAGCTGAATGCCTTCATGGAGCATTTCCATCCAGTTCTAGAAACATGTGAGAACTTTGAATCCATGGAGGCAGCTAGGCGAGTGTGGCTTGACCTCAAGGTTCTCATTGCCCGTCACTACAGGCACCTTGATTCCCAGGTGCTGTGGCAGCAGCTGATTCAGGGTGCCATCGGAAGGGACAGCCAGTTCCAGCACATGCAGGTGATTGCAGAGATCAGCCTCGTCCTCCCCATGAGCTCCTCTTGTTGTGAGCGTGACTTTTCCAGCATGAAGTCAGACTGGAGGTCCTGCCTCTCCAACGAGATGCTCAACTGCCTCCTGCAAATATCGGTCCATGGTCCTCCTGCACAGGACTATGACTCAATGAAAGCCATGACGAAGCGGTGGAGTAGTGGCTGCAGGGCACGAAGACCTCACTACAAAGACTGAGGCAACTGCGACTGAGATTTGATGCGCTCACTCACTCCAGCTCATGCGCACTCACTCACCTCACTCACTCTATTACTCTGACAAAATAAGAAATGTGTTTAAATATTGTTATTGTTTTGGTTGTTTTGTTGTTACCTGTTCGACTGTGCCTATTCTTAAAATAAATAATTATTTATTTCCTAATAATTTGAATGGTGTTTTTTTTTTAATGACAATAACAAGTTTAGATGACAAAACCAAAGTAAAGAAATTTCGATTTTTGGGACGGTTTACATTCACTTTGGGACGGTTAAAATAGTATTTCGGGACGGTTCCGGGACGGTGGTGAAAAAAGTTAGTCTGGAGCCCTGCCTGGTATGTGGAGGCATATCATGGCATGGTTGGACTTGACGTGCTGCATCCAGAGGTTGACTGTGGTTGCTCTGAGGGGGATGGAAGAGGTCGTCTCTGGCCACAAGACCTGCTGTATCCAATTGTTGACATCATCAGTTACATGTTACTTTATTTTTTCATGGTGAGGTTGACATTTACATGGAAATGCCCTGGAGTCTGATGGCTTTGAAGAGAAGCGATATAACTGCTGTTTCTGGTTTTAAAAAAGGATCTCTTACAGCATTATGGTAAGGATCCCAACAGAGATGGACCTTTTTGTTAGATACTTCAAAGAACAATCTGAGCCTGTCAGCATAATATTGATAACATTAGAATATCAGAGACACTGTCCGTTGTTCAGGTTGATTGTGGAAATGTATGATATGGAGAGGGAAAAGCTGTTGAATAAAATCTGAAAAGCTAGCTACTTTTCCGTACTGACTGATAGGGTGACGGACAGTGCGACTTTAGAGAATGAACTCCTGTTCACATTTGTCAACGGAGGGGCCAGTAAATCCATGGCAATGCAGTTGGGATCCTGGATGCTATCCATGCAGGTAGTGATGACAACATAAAACATTGCCTTGAGAATCTTAATTTTTCTATGATGTTAATTTTTTCCATTATAATTAGGGCTGAACGATATGGTTAAAAAAAATAATCATATTGGGATTATTTTGACAGATATTGTGACTAACATGATTCACTATTATTGGGAATGATCATTTTTGCATCACAATTTTCACTATAACTGAAAGAAAATATGATCATTTGAACATTTGTTTGGGTCTGTACCAAACAAACATGATTTCTTACATCTGGAGAAAAGAAATGTGTAGGCGAGGACATCTCTGCAGCACTACAGTACTTAATTTATAATGGTGTTATAAATTTACATTTACACATTATACCCCTATCAAAAAATTGCAGCTCCCCTATCAAGATATTGCACTTGGCCATATTGCAATTTCGATAATTTTCCAACCCTAATTATGATTCCTTTTTTCTTCTTTTTTTGTTTAGCTTTTGAGGAAGCTGACATGAGTGATTGGAAGGAGCGTTGGTGGGGTTTGACAGTGATGGGGCAGCGGTGAATGTGTGCTGCAGAAATGAAGTGGCAGTGCATCTGCAGCAGGAGATGAACCATCTCATCTCCATCCCCACTGCGTTGCCCACTGATTAGATCTTAGGGTTGTCAGAACTATCAAAAGGCACCCCAAGATGGAGTAGATGCAGGTAATGGTCAAGAACCTCTATGATCAATGCCACTACTCCTCCAAGGCTATCAGAGAGCTTGGCATGATTGCTGAAGTACTCGAGAAGAAGGTTCCAAAACCATCCAATCCTCACAGCACCTGCTGACTGCCCTATGTGCATTGTGTGCATCGTGGCTTTAGTCCATGGGCGGCACTAGCTCAGGAGGTAGAGACGGTTGTCTGGCAAACGGAAGGTTGCTGGTTCGATCCCCGGCTCCGCCTAGCTAATTGTCGAGGTGTCCCTGAGCAAGACACCAAACCCCAACTGCTCCAGACGAGCTGGTTGTTGCCTTGCATGGTTGACACGTCTGTGAATGAATGGGTGAATGTGAGGCAATAGAAAGCGCTTTGGATAAAAGCGCTATATAAATAATCCATTTACCATTTATTTTAGTACAAATATTTGAGGCCTAAAGCATATCCTGTTCAGTTTACCACTTACCATTTAACCAATAGAATATGGTACTATGCTCCTGTAATGATAATATAATTAGATTATTTTACAGATTGTCCAGTCCTCCTTGCCCATTTCGAGGACATGGCAAGTGCGGAGAGGAAGCCCAAGTCATTGGCATGTCCAAACAAGTAACTGACTAACTGAAAAATATATCCTCTTCCTCTACTTCATGAGTGATGTTTACGACCACCTCGCCACCCTGGATAGGTCATTTAACCTTACCAGTTAGTAAAATACGATAATACGTAAGATACTGATTTAGATAAGAGTAGTGCATGACTCAATTGCACAAGCAGATTTGATCATCATCACCCACTTAGAGGAACGGCTGGAGGATCTGCAGTAAGGGGGCACCGTTGCCAAGTTTAGGGCCCTCGACCCGTCATTCTGGCCAGTATGCAATCGTACTGACCCAGTTGCCAGGTAGAGGTTCAGGCAGAGTGGCCTGGATGAGATGAGGCCGCTTGCCACCTTCTATAAAGGAGCTATTGAGAAAAGCTGACATTCTGGTTGATGAGGTATCAGATTACAAACGGTACAAGGGATTTGCCCAGGGATGATGGAGGAGGGAGCTGTTCATCAGTATCTTGCAGTCAGGTGTGTAGAAAACAACGTCAGATTTGTTAAATTAGTCAGTTGTGCGTGTGAGTTACTCTGGTTCCATTTTTTATGAATATGACATTATTTTCAGAGGAAAGGCGAGAACATTAAGATCTTTGTGCCCCTCATGGAGGTGTACCTTATCCTTCCAGTCAACACAGCAGTGTGTGAGCGAGGACTTTCAACCATGAATAGAGCAAAAACTGACTGGAGGTCAAGTCTCTCCTCCCTTCAGCTGTAGAGGCTAATGTGTCCTTCAGTGGAAGGCCCTCCAATGGCATTATTTAACACCAAAGCTACAGGGCACAGGTGGTGGACCACCTGCCATTGAGCCCCGGTGTGTGTGTAAGTTTTCTAAAATAATACATAATTGTCCACATCCCTGTTGGTTTTATTTATTTTTTAGTAGGGCTATATTTTCCTATTCTGACAAGCAAGTTTGGCTATCTGGAAATAAAACACCGACTTGCCCTTTGGCTGAAAAAGTGTAATGTCAAGCCCTGAATGATTTCCTGTCATGTCCCTGAGCAAGACACCTAACCCTAACTGCTCCTGACGAGCTGGTTGTTACCTTGCATGATTGACACCACTATCGGTGTATGAATGGGTGAATGTGAGGCAGATGTAAAGTGCTTTGGATAAAAGCACTCTATAAATGCAGTCCATTTACCATTTACCATTTACATGATGAAGTAAATATTTCACACAATGTAGTTTGTCCAACCTTTTTAAGCATGAACATAAACACACATTTGCATAAAGTTAACTGAAGTTCAACTTGTCCCACCCGTTCAACGTGCCCCCACCCGCATGTGTACCATAATTCTTTGCCCCACACGATATACACCTGTGTTAATGAGGCAAATAAAATGAGTGGCGTTAAAATTAATTTACGTTAACATGTTATTTTCGTGTTAACTTTGACAGCCCTACCTTTTTTCTTTACCTTTTGCTTGATCATGCCTATTTTTGTATTTGACCAAGTAGCTTCAAACATAAGCTACACTGATGTTCTCCTTGAGCAATTCTTTGTTAGACGCAATAACAAATAGACCAGATCAAGCGAAAGGTAAAGAAAAGTTTCTCTGTAGGGATCCTTTCCATAATGTTGTCATGATGGGAAAATAGGGTCTAGATCCAAACGTATCCTTTAGTCTTATCTATTAGTCTTATCTATCTGAAGTTTTCAATGAACATCATGGGTCCATGCATGGATAGATTGCGTTGATATAGTGCTTTACATTGCCTCACATTGTTACACCAACAGCGGTGTCAACCATGCAAGGCAACAGCCAACTCGTCGGGAGGTGTCTTGCTCAGGGACACCTCAACACTTAGCTAGATCGAACCAGCAACTTTCCGGTTGCCAGACAACCTTTGAAGTTAAAAGACTTGAACGAGTAAATACTCCAGCAAATGCGCACATTCGGCAAAGGGAATATGGCAGTTAGCTCCTGCTATGCGCCACCTAAAGTGGTTTTCTAAGGCTCCTCCAACAGCAGGACACAGGTGGATGATGAATAAACCGGTTTTTGCAGAATGTGAAGTTGAATGAAGACTCTCTTTGAGTGTGTGTGGTGATGGCTGGCTTAACCTGTGGGGATTGATTAGCCAATGCACCACAAGTTTGCAGCCTCACTGAGCCCCAGACTAATCAGCCTGACTCAGGCCAGGTGAGGCTGCTTAAACCAGCCACCAACCACACACACTCCACAGGGAAATATTGTTATATATATTATTGAACATATCCATTGTTTTTCAGTAAAACGTATCACAATGTCTTCTGAACATATCCACAAACAAGAATTGTGAAAGCTGTAAAATACAGCTGGGGAGGGAAAACAAAGGGTCATGCTCACTAGCAAAAACAAATTGCACAGGATTAATGTATGGTAAATGGATAAAAGCGCAATCCAAAGCGCTTTACATTTCCTCATTCACCTATTCATACACCGACGTTAGTGTCAACCATGCAAAGCAACAACCAACTCGTCGGGAGCAGTTAGGGTTAGGTGTCTTGCTCAGGGACACCTCGATACTTAGCTAGGGGAGCCAGGAATCGAACCAGCAACCATTTGGTTGCCAGACAACCATCTCTACCTCCTGAGCTAGTGCCACCCTGCCGTATGTCTATGAAGATGTGTAAAAAAGGAAGTTCATAGTTTCACGGCCCTTTAAATGCATTGATGATGTGTGATGTTAACCTGTGATGTGGTCTGCTGGTTAGCATGTCTCACCTTAACATAGTCTTTGATGAAGCGCGCCGCCTTGACGCCCGTCTCCACATTAAAGCTGATGTCCACCTTCACCTCAGTCTCCTGGTCCGTCAGCTTGATGATTGGCACCTGCAAGGAAAGGTGTTGTTTAGAGCCTAGCTAACAATGGATTTTTAGGTTTTTAGCCAAGTTCCTGAACATTTGGTTAAGACATGGATAAGTACTATTGCAGGATGTGCACTACTGAATTTAGCAACAGTACTTTTTTTTCTTTCTTTTTTTAAGTCCTGCCTCCACTATCGGGCAGGATTAAAAAAAGTCACTGTTGCTAGATTACAAATTAAAATCTATATTATATTACTATAGTCAATCATTTTTTCTAACATTACTGTAGCAAACAAGACCACACGCCACACGCCACCTCAGTGGCTTCTCAAAGGGTTCCCCAGACACAGGACGCAGGAAGGTGGTGAATAATCCGGTTTATTGTCAAGTTTGTTACATGATATGGACAGAGCAGATGTTAACCGTGCTAGTGCTCTAGTGCTCTCTCTCGAGTGTGTGTGGTGGTGGCTGGTTTAACCTGTGGGCCTTGATTAGGCAATGGCCCACAGGTGTGCAGCCTCACCCAGCCAAGCGAATCAATTAGTGACTCTGGCTAGGTGAGACTGCTTAAACCAGCCACCAACCACACAGTGCCACAATTACATTCCAAATAATGTATTTTATTAATTTGCATCTCAGGAAGAAT
>OMKP01091376.1:0-11909 GCA_900302375.1 Bathygadus melanobranchus | reverse complement strand
AAACCATTTATGAGATATATAATCTGATGTGACATCGTTTTTTATCTGCCTGTGATGTCATGATGTCTGGTCAGAAGGTCTTCAGATGTCACCTGACATCCATCAGTGCACAATGACGTTCATTAGTGAGCACAGTAGTGAACAGATACAACAGGAAGGTATAGGTTATCGTTTAATGTCAGCCCTGTTTTCCCAAACCCTTGATAACATCCCATAGACCTTATTCACCAAGCGGCCATCTTGGTTAGTTCGGTGGGTAAACCTTCTAGAATCCCGTGGTCGCTGTGTGACCAAGGGATTCTACTCTACAAACCTATAGCCCAACGTTTGTCTGTGAGTCCCAGCGTGGCGGAGGGTGGCGGAGGGTGGCGGGGTTGTCTTACCTCCAGGGGTGAAGCGTTTGTAAGGGGCTGCAGGGGCTGCAGGGGCTGCATGGGCTCAGGAGGGCGGGGCTCTGGCATGTGGGCGACAAACTGCAACGCAAGACACACGGGTCACATGATCACACACATGGGTCACATGATCACACACACGGGTCACATGGGGTCAGTGCTCTGTCAGCTGCAGCGGTTAGAAGCACATTGTTCTGGGGTGCCTGCCCCCTATTGGTTAGGGTTGCCAGGGCCGCCTCCCTCCTATTGGCTCATGTTGCCAGGCAGCGTTGACAGACACTTGGCAACGTTGGTTTACCTTTTCTTAGACTTTATCTCATGATGGGGAGGTTGTGTGCCGACCAGGAAGATGGTTACATAGCTTGGACAAATGTAGTTAAAATGTAGCTGAAATGTAGTTAAGGGTTTAGTGATGATAGTAGTTATCACCGTTACATCACATTAGAACACAACAACAAAGACAATGTAATTAATTTTTGAGTTGTATCTGCTTTATTCAGGGTTACTTAGCTCCTTATACCCATATATATAGATATATATATCTATATATATAACCCTATAGCACAACAGCCCATCTGAGTGGGCCTTGTCTCGTCCATGCTAGCATGTGTAGCTACACAGCGTGCTATCTTTCCTATTGATTGCCTGGATCTAAGCTGTGCTAGCGGCTCTGCTATTGTCTCTGTGCTGCAGAGGCTTCTGTGGGCAAAAACACAGCAGCCACTACCAAGGCAGTAATGAAGCGGTTGTCATAGTAATGCAAGGAGGCGGGCAAGAAAAAAGAAAAAAAAGAAGAAGAAGATGTCAGAGAAGCAGAAGTGGCTAATGTTAGCTTGTTTAGCTCCTCCTGTATAGCGCTCCTCGTAGCCACTCTGAACGCTCCCTACACAACTACAGACTTCGGGATCATCTACATGTCGCTCCACATGGTTCCAGGGGATGGTGAGGTTTGTCCTAATGTCTCCTGGGATGTTGTTGGTGGTCAGCTGCTTAGCATTTGAGCAACAAAAAGGAGAATGACAAAGAACAACATCTCTGGCTCTGTTTTGGTTGAGTCTACAGTTCTTATGACTGTGTGTAGTGGACACACAGGTTAATTCCCCAACCACTACCAACATCCATCCTTTCTGTCCAGATTAAGCGTCCTACACCGACGGCCGAGAGGAGCAGGAGACCTGTAAGACCTGCAGACAGCTGTAACATGGGAGCTCCTATGGATGGAACCAGCTGCTGCCCACATGCCCATCTCTGCTCCCTGCTTGGCTCCTCTCTGTAGGAGACGCAGCAGCCTCCATGTATCCGTCGTTTGGAGACCACAAAGTAGCAATTAGGAGGAAACTAACAGACACACATGCGCACATCACTTCTGAAGGAAAAAACAGAGCTGAGAAGGAGGAGGAGGAGGAGGAGGTTGTGATTCACTTCGCAAAATCGGGATGAGAACTTGAAGACGTTTAAAAATCACGTTGAGTGGAAAATGGACAAAAGAGAAAAGGGAAGTGTGGGAGATTGCAAGGCTTGCGCTAAACTGGTGTGAACTTGTTTAGATTGAATACAAACCACCACAGACTCCTCATCTTCCCAGTGTGGAAGACATCATGAAGGCAACTCATCAACTATCAATGAAAAATATGATGGACACGCTTGTTTAGAATTGGCCTAAGATACATCATTTCATAATATAAACTTTCCTGCAATCAAATGAACTGCGAGGTAGAATAAAGACCAGCATGGTTATAATTATTAAGATGTATCGGTCTCACTGCCAATCAGAGGAGTGATTAGTTCATTAATAGTCATTTATTACATTAGTAGTCATTTAGTACATCAGTAGTCATTTAGTATATTTATCTGACTTGTTGTTGCGGCTGAATGCGGCGAGTAGTAGATTACAAAGTGGAGGTTAAAACGGACTTAAAAGAATCCCAAATGTGGACTTACTCCAGAGTCAGAGACGGGATCTTCAGTCGGTCTCGTCTGGACTTCATCCTTCCGACGGAGTCGCGCTCATCCCCCCGGCAGAGCGACCACCAGAACGACACGCCGACGGGTCTGGATCAGCCGCTTCATCGGGGTCTTCCTCGCTGTTCTTCAGAAGACCCCGTTGTTGTTGTTGGTGTTGGTGTTGTTGTTGTTGGTGGCGGTGTTGTTGTTGTTGTTGTTGTTGTTCTCGATCCGTTTAGAAACGCGGAGTGAAGCAGCAACCAAAGCAGAAGTGTCGTGTGCTTCTGTCCGCTCGGACGCCACAGAGCGACTGAGGTGTTGGACCAGCAGAGATGTGGGGCTGGGAGCTATGGGTCACCCATAGCTCCCATGTGACCGGGGGGCTGGGTGCTGGGGGTGCTGGGGCTGGGTGCTGGGTGCTGGGTGGGATAACAAGGCAGATAAGCCTCGTCTTTTTGATGTGGTGCAAAAATGGGAGACATTAGGTAATGACACTTTGTTTGCAGTAACAGGAAAATAGGGAGGATGAAAGTTCATATAATTGCACACACTTCGCATATACTCTGCGCTTGCAGTGACCAGATTAAAGGTATAATATTCCACATTAAAGGTATAATATTCCACATTAAATGTATAATATTCCACATCACAAGTTATTCCTTCATGGTTGATGAGTTATCGATCGACATGTGTTTAATGCACGGTTCAACACAGTGATAGTTAATAATCAATCACGTCCTTCATGTCCGCGTCACAGCGCGTGTCGATCTGTTCTCACGTGTTAGCTCTCGAGCTCGTGGGCGTTCGCTCTTCTTATGCACGAGCTTGATTTGTAGGCGGGCACCTCTGTCCGCGCGCGCTTGTGCACGCGATTGTTTTCTCACTGAAAAATGATCTGTGTGTGTGTGTGTGTAAGGGGTCACGTTTATTTCCATATTAGTGATATTTTAGTAGTTTTAATGCCCATTAAACACCATTTGTTTTAAAATCATTGAGAACCAGCGGAGATTCTTTACTTTGAGTTTAGAAAGACGATCAAACAGTGATGGACAGCAGGTTCCCTGGTAACCATGGAGATAAGGCCTACCTCTGTAAGCTAGGGCGGACTGAACACACACACACCACACGCACATCCACACACCATGTATACACACACGCACATCCACACACACACACACACACACACACACCAAACACCACATACACACGCACATCCACACACACACACACACTCGGTGTGTGGTAGTGTTTTGTTCATGACCCCTGGAGGAGTGTCCACACTGCAGGGTTGTTACTACGGTGCTATGCAGGCTAACACCGGCACCACTCCTGTCCACGCAGAAACATCTGCATTACAGTGTTACACGCATGTGCACGACAGCAAACCTCCAACGGTAACACTGCTGTTTATTTACAGTCTCACTGCTTATACATCATTATGCATCATTATGCATGTCGGTTGTATGATGTAATATGACACTGACGATCACATTACATCATTAGAGAAGTAAAGACCCAGAGGGTCAGGGTGCTTCCATCCAACTTCCATCACTGAAGACACAAAATACTCATCAAAAATACTATCTATTTTTCTTTCTGTCAAACGTCACGTCTCCCCCTCTCTCCGCCCTGCTCTCTCTCCATCGCCCCCCCACTATCTCTCTATTTCTCTCCCCCATCTCTCTACGTATTCCTCCCTTCTCTCTCCCCTCCCTGAGGTCAAATGTTCCAGACCACATTCAAACAGATGTGTGGACACACCTCCTGTCTGATACTTCCTCTGCCTTGTTTAGAAGCAGTGTGTTTAGAAGCAGTGTGTTTAGCAAGCAGTGTGTTTAGAAGCAGTGTGTTTAGAAGCAGTGTGTTTAGAAGCAGTGTGTTTAGAAGCAGTGTGTTTAGAAGCAGTGTGTTTAGAAGCAGTGTGTTTAGAAGCAGTGTGTTTAGAAGCAGTGTGTTTAGAAGCAGTGTGTTTAGAAGCAGTGTGTTTAGAAGCAGTGTGTTTAGAAGCAGTGTGATTAGAAGCAGTGTGTTTAGAAGCAGTGTGTTTAGAAGCAGTGTGTTTAGCAAGCACGCAGAAGTGACACTAGAGCATCTCATTCAACTCTATTTTAGCTTGAGGAATATTTTTTAAACATTAAACGGTGAAGTCAATTGTAGTTATTTTGTTTTATTGGTTTTAATTCCTTGGTGCTTCATTTACATTTTAGTGGCAATTACCTACAATCAAAATAGGAGTATCTACAAAAAAAGGTTTAGTGCTTTAGGTCTTCAGGAATCAGAAATACGAGATTACTTCATCATTTTTCACTCAGGCCTATAGCATGTTCCTTTTTAATATATTATTCAGGAATATACAGTAACACCCCATGGACCATGCAGGCTTTAGGCATGCAGATGTATTTTGATTCTTTATTAAATAAAAATGTTCCCTCCTGGTCCCTGCTGGTCCCCACAAATTCAAAGTCCCTGTCCTATGAGTCCATCCAGGGAGAAAAGTTAAAAGCTTTCAATATTTAGCAGACATGTTTTATCCAAATGTACTTAATCTATTTGAGGTATATGTGTGATGAAGGAGCAGGTAGGGGTTAGGCTGTGTAGACATTTGGGATCGAACCCAGTACCTTAGCTGGGTGTCAAACACTGTATCCAACACAATCGTAATAATAATAAAGTAAATAATGAATTAAGTGATGACAGAATAAAATGAACATCTGTTGAAAAACATTAAGTACAACGTCTGAATGCAATTTGTTTAATCACTGACTTATTATAATATCGCTTTTATATTGCCTGCCTTTTCTAAAAGTTCCCCCAGCAGGGGGAGACATTGAACGTCCTCACCGTAAGCCCCCCAGCACCGGGTGGTCGCCCTCACGGTGAGAGGCTCCTTCTAGGAGGGTTGGCCTTGGGTTTGGATTGTCTTTCTATCGGGTGAACATTAGAACATTAGAACACCAACATTATCTGCTGGACATATTTGGGCCAGTCACTGTTACAGTCGCTGGTCTTGCCGTCTAGAAGAGGAGAGAACGTCCCAATGGATCCATGCTGCTGATTGGGTAATAACTCTGACCCATCACGGACCTGGAAGCCCCTCACACCGCTGGAGGAAGCAGAATCTTTGAACTACAACATTATATCCACTCACACTCTGTGTTTAGAGCTAACGTTTACATTAACGGCACGTGTTTTCATTTTGCGTAAAACGTCATTACGTAGATCACACAATGACATTACTCAAATTGACTGGCCATCTGGCCAGAAATTTGTTAGTTTAGATTTGTTTGCTTATTGTCACACATTTTTATTTGCAAAAGTAATATAAACACAACACATTTTTATGATCAGATATTTGTATTTTTAAACACAACACATCATAGCTTTGTTTTATTCATATTTTTCTCATTACATAGTAAAACCTACGGTAAAACCACACATGAACAATTGTAGTTGCCTGTTTTATGTGGCTTATTGCTAGCGAGCTAACATGATAACAACAACAGGGTATCAAACCAACAAGGTGTGTGATTATTGAACAATTACAGCTTTCAAGCTCAAACAAGGTAGATTTTTGGTTTCATTTTTATGAAAGTAAAATCAAGTAAAACACATTCTGAACAATTACATTTATCTGTTTTAAACAGTGTATTGGTAGTTAGTTAACATGCTTCCTAACTGATCAACAATTATACGTATAAGTACTCTGAACTGAACGCATGCTACAGCTGCTGCAGTCAGCCAACAATGATTGCTGCCTGCTACTGCCTGTGTCTCGCTATTGAGCTGAGACTTCACTACTGCTGACGATACTCACAATGCACATTCGCAGACAGGCAGACAGACCGTGTGTTGTTAAGTGAGAAAATCGCTTTTGTGTCATTTAGAGGGGAAATGCGTGGGTTTTAGCTCTTCAAAAGTAGCTAAAAGTTTCCAAATACATTTGGTGTAAAAGGAGCTAAATGTGTTGCTAGGTGCTTTTAGAAAAGTGGGCATTCAGAAAAGTTGCTAAATCTAGCAACAAAATTGCAAAGTTGGCATCACTGGCCTCAGCACCCATGTGTTACTAGTAATTAAGTCACAACCCAAAAGCTGTAACAATTGGGGCTAAACTCAATTAATTAGTAAGTCATTGAAACATGAATTAACATTGAAACATTAGTTAATTCATGGTGTGTGATACTGTGAGAATCTAGAAGCCCTATTAGGATAGATGGCAAAGGCTTCATAATGGCAGTTTAAATGTACATTTGTGATTTGCATTAATTAAATGAAATCCAATTCTCTATAGTGATACGGTTACCAGATTATGTATCCTATAATTGGAGAGCAAATTAAATGTGTGTTCTTGTGCTCTGACTACAGGAAAGCCTGATATAGCGCGTGTCTGTGTGTGTGTCTGTGTGTCTACATTTGACAATTCTCAGAAGGCCCTATTTGAAAACACACTGTTGCATTAACAAGGTTACTTCCCAGAAGAACAAGTGGCGTTCTGTTCTCCTGCAGGACACTGCAGCGTGTAATGAAGACTTCTGAATGGACACACACTCTTTAATCTCCTTGCTACACAACAAGCTGTTATGAAAGCTGCCCTTGTGATTATTTAGTGTGTAATGTTCAGAGGGGTGAAACATCCCTTGTTCCATCGTTGAAGTGTATTGGAGTTCAACTGATTGGTTATTAGCAGGGACACAACTAGTATTTACCATAATCATGTTTATTTAACATACTCATGTGTTTTATTCATGAATTATGGAACAAAAGAGAAATGCAGGATGCTTATCAGGTTAATAATTGATACATAAAAATACATAAACAAACAAATACATACAAACACTCAAATACTTTTATTTTCAACATGAAAAATAGACAAGTTTCAATGAACAATAACAATTTCAATGATGTTCACATAGTCTCACAATTATTTAATGTTAATCTTTTCATGTGAACTCAAATGTACATTCCTCTCGTCTCGACACCATACACTAGTCTGATTGAAAATGGCAGAAGGAAAATAGACAAGACACATTTCTCACAAATACAATTCCTGTACAAACTTTTCAATACAAAATATCACAATGAAAAGGCTGTGTGTTTTCTTTTTGGATGGTGTGTTTTTAAATGCAAGGCAGATCTGTAAACAACAGTTAATGTAGAGAGTTTAGCGGCCGACGTGGGTCAGGGTTAGGGGTCAGGACTCCCAGTCAAAGGTTCTGGTGTCGACGCCTGCCTGTAAAATACCAAGCAGCTCCTAGAATGACCTGGATCAGTATTCACGGCCAGTGACTTTCAAGAAAGCGTCTCTGAAGTAGCACGTACCTGTTCACAAGGCAGCTGTTATTATGTGTCTATTTTGTTAAGGCGAAACAGATCCGTGATCAGTAAAGATCCAAACCTACCGATCCAGATAGGAGCTCCTGTCCACGCTCGGCCCTACAACACTTCCACATGTATGTAGCCGTTGTTTTTGTATTGGTGAGATCTCCTTCTTCAAGACACCTCAGACATGTCCCCCCAGACGAGGCCGTTACATCACTACGACACAGAGTGTGCTCATGGCCCTCTCCAATCAATACTTGAAGCAATAAAAAGATGGAGTGATGATTTTTTTATCATACCTTTCGTCCATCAGATACTTCTCAACCGTAGATATTTATCTTTTTCCAGAATGAGGCACAGTAGAATTTGGGTCTCATTGGCCCTATCAATAAATAAATAAATGCCTTTACATGCTTGTCTACATATCTCCCCTCCTTCAAACAGAACAATAGCAGCATCAGTGAATAGCTACATCTGTAGTCATTTAAAATCTTGATGTATTTTACATTTGCAGCGTAACGCTAACAAACTCCACAAGACACAATATGGAAAGGTGTGCAACATAGCAGCACAGATGGGACTCACAGCTCTGATGGTGTGGTTAGGTAGCACCATAACTTACAGATGGGGGTATGCACTCCTGGGGTTCTCTCCTGAGTTGTTTTGTGCAAAGTGCACTTTTAAACTGTGGGAGGTACACTGGAGCAGCAGACGTCTCTGGCTCCTCTTCTTCAGGCCTGGGCAACGGGTTGGATCCAACAGAACAGTCTCCTGTCAAAACAGGACTCTTCAGCAGAATAAGCTTCATCACTTCCCTCTCCTCCTCCTCTTCCATTCCCTCCGCCTCCTCCTCTTCCTCCTCCACCTCATAGTCCATTCCTAAATAGTACAGGTCCTTGTCCTCCTTCACCCCTTCATCTTCCTCCTGCTCCGATGTCACAGAGAACTCCTCCACTGAGTTGTAGGAGCGCCGAGGGTCATCAGGCTCTCCGTCGCGGCAGATCTCAAGCTCCCACAGCCCGCCACGGAACGAGCCCGAAATGTCAGAGTTGTTGGCCGAGAAGTTTCCCTCGTCGCTGTAGCTGCTGCTGCCGCCACCACTGTCGCTGTTGTAGCTGAGGCGGACCAAGGGCTCCGAGGGATCTCTGAGGAGCACGGTGGCGTAGGTGACCGACGACTGGGAGGAGCTCTGAGGCTCGCCCGGCCCGGAGACCGAGCCTGACACTAGGGAGGGGGCTGAGGCCGAGGCTATGGAGAAGATCGTGTTGGGGGCGGAGTCTGGGGCCACGGGGACAGCCGGGACTTGGTCCAGGGCTGGGGTTAGAGGGGGAAAGCTGTTCTTCTTGTCCACTATGACGGCTTCACAGAAGATCTCAGTGGGCAGAAGGAGAGGCCAGCCTGGGAGAGTGTCTGGGAGTTGGAGGAGGTGGTCAATCGTGTTCGCCTTGAGAGAAGGACAACACAGGTGTTAGGTGACAGCTGCCATTTTGGATTCATTGAATCAATTTGGTTTTACTTTTAAACATGTACACCAACATGCACATGTTGGTGTACATGTTGGTGTACATGTATAGTTATGGTTGTCCCATCAAAAATAAGCTACAGTAAGGTTTCCTTCTTTGTATTTATTGTTTAATGTCAATTTACTTCCGTTGATCACCAACGACAAACAAGTGAAACAAACAAGCCTCCACAAAGCAATGCTGTCTCTAACTACAAACGTTCACAAACAAAACAAGTAAACAAAGCTTTGTTCTGTGAATCACTCGTACCTTTTTGAAGTCCAGCCCTTTGGCCCAGGAGCAGTTGTAGGGGTTGGGGACGTCCTTCCACACCAACCTCTTCATCCTGGGAGCCAGACATGGTGGAGACATTTACACTTAGCTAGAGACTCCTTAAGACCCACTAGAACACTACAAATGTTCTTATTTTATTACTTTCCTTTTTTACTTCTCTCATCTTATTTATATTTGTACGTTATCTGACAGTGAAATGAAATCTACCAGTTATATATGTAGCTACAAATACAGCTACAAATATATGTAGCTGTCTGTGCCTAGTAGGGTCGGTACAGTTTTAAAGGTGTTTTTAATGTCAAAAGGCTAACCAAAAGTTAGGTGAAACAAAGATAAATAAATAAAATACAATCTAATAGTATGGACTGATGTTATCCTTACTGGTTCTGGGAGAGGACCAGGGTGACCAACAGCACCATGGACAGGAAGGTGACTATTAGTGATATGTAGGCGGCAGGGTCCCCTCTAGTGGCTGGACAAGGAGGAGCAGTAGCATGTAGCATGTCAAATACCTTCCATCATGTATTCATTCAGCTATAGAGAGGCTAAGCCACGCCCACCTCATGGGTCACATGTGGTGGCAACATATGAATGTTTACCTATTGTGTGTGCTGGCTCTCCTTCTCCATCAGTAAACACAGGGTACAAGGTGAAGCCATACCTCTCCGCAGAATAAAAGTCCCCTATGGAAGGATATTGGGAAGTAAATTGGTAAATATTATCACAACAATAATAAACTTATTATTATGACTACAAATGAATAACAACCTCCAGATCTCCAGAGCTGTGTACAGCTAGGCAGACCGGCAGTTTACTACTATATATACACTATATAGACAGTAGTATATATACTAGAACGTACCCCTTAAGTACTGGATGTGTTCTGTGTACGGGAGCCGGGCCCACGGGTGTACACCAGAGCTGTGCTGGTATGTGTCCTGTGGTGTGTTGAGTGCTGACCACTGGACCACCATGGCTTTGGGCACGGAGCTGTTGCTGAGCAGCCTCCAGAGCAGAGACACACAGGTGCTGTTGATAAGCTCCACGTGGAACGTCTCCACACAGTGGCCTGTAGTAGAGGAGAACCTGGACTCAATACAACAGTATGAACCACACACTACCTTTACCTTGCGAGGCAGCTGGATTCGTGAGATCACATTCACGCAAGAATCCATCTTGCCAGGCCTCAAGTTATCTGCTTATGGCTGAACCGCAGAGGTTCTACTGGCGCCTAGGGGCGTGGTTTAGGTGTGATGACAGCGAGAAGCGAACAACAATAGCAGCTCCTAAAGAGGTTAGCATAGATGCTGCTGTAGCATCATATCAGAAATGGAGAGGATTTCTTCTTTGAAAGAAGAGCAAAGAACGGCACAGAAGAATTTACTCCATGGAAGAGACGTCTACTACGTCAAATGGTTCATTGATCTGATTGGTTGAAGTCAGCCTGTGATAGACAGATGTTCATCCAATGGCCAAGTATCTTTTTTGTATTTTTGTGCCTCCCCTTTTCCAAAGAATATCAAAGGATGACTTCCCAGATGGTTCCGTGTAACACACCACCTGGTTCCATGTAACACCACCTGGTTCCATGTAACACCATCTGGTTCTATGTAACACCATCTGGTTCCGTGTAACAGACCATCTGGTTCCATGTAACACCATCTGGTTCCGTGTAACACCATCTGGTTCCATGTAACACCATCTGGTTCCATGTAACACCATCTGGTTCTATGTAACACCATCTGGTTCCGTGTAACACCATCTGGTTCCATGTAACACCATCTGGTTCCATGTAACACCATCTGGTTCCATGTAACACCATCTGGTTCCATGTAACACCATCTGGTTCTATGTAACACCATCTGGTTCCGTGTAACACCATCTGGTTCCATGTAACACCATCTGGTTCCATGTAACAGACCATCTGGTTCCGTGTAACACACCATTTGGTTCAGTGTAACAGACCATTTGGTTCCATGTAACACCATCTGGTTCCATGTAACAGACCATCTGGTTCCGTGTAACACACCATTTGGTTCAGTGTAACAGACCATCTGGTTCAGTGTAACAGACCATCTGGTTCAGTGTAACAGACCATCTGGTCCCGTGTAACACCATCTGGTTCCGTGTAACACACCATCTGGTTCCATGTAACAGACCATCTGGTTCCGTGTAACAGACCATCTGGTTCAGTGTAACAGACCATCTGGTTCAGTGTAACAGACCATCTGGTCCCGTGTAACACCATCTGGTTCCATGTAACAGACCATCTGGTTCCGTGTAACACACCATTTGGTTCAGTGTAACAGACCATCTGGTTCAGTGTAACAGACCATCTGGTTCAGTGTAACACCATCTGGTTCAGTGTAACAGACCATCTGGTCCCGTGTAACACCATCTGGTTCCGTGTAACACCATCTGGTTCAGTGTAACAGACCATCTGGTCCCGTGTAACACCATC
>OMKP01091375.1:0-12672 GCA_900302375.1 Bathygadus melanobranchus | reverse complement strand
GTGTGTGTTCCAGTGTGTGTCCCGGTGTGTGTTCCAGTTTGTTCCAGTTTGTCCCAGTGTGTGTCCCAGTGTGTGTTCCAGTTTGTCCCAGTGTGTGTCCCATTGTGTGTTCCAGTTTGTTCCATTGTGTGTCCCGGTGTTTGTTCCAGTTTGTTCCAGTGTGTGTCCCAGTGTGTGTTCCGGTTTGTTCCAGTGTGTGTCCCAGTGTGTGTTCCGGTTTGTTCCAGTGTGTGTCCCAGTGTGTGTCCCAGTGTGTGTTCCAGTGTGTGTCCCGTGTGTGTTCCAGTTTGTTCCAGTTTGTCCCAGTGTGTGTCCCAGTGTGTGTTCCAGTTTGTCCCAGTGTGTGTCCCAGTGTGTGTTCCAGTTTGTTCCAGTGTGTGTCCCAGTGTGTGTTCCAGTGCTACGGTCCAATCCACATCAGTACTTGTGGTCCGACAGACAGAACTATCAGGAAGCAGAATCGCGACATGAAGCCGTGTTTCCTGCTGGTACGAAAGATCTTATTCTTCTCTCTGACATGGGGGGACACGCTGGCAGAGGAGAGGCTGCAGACAGACGGACGGACAGAGGGAGAGGGAGGAAGACGGGGAGATGAATTAAGCATGGGGCAGGGCACAAAGGGATTAATGTCCGACAGACAGAAAGAATAACAAGACCAGGAGATGGATGAGAGCTCGCATGATGGATGGATGAACGGGGAAGCCGAGGGAAGGATGGATGGATGAGGGGCGGAGGGGTGAAATCGTTATTTACATTTAGAGTATTTGGCAGACGCTTTTATCCAAAGCGAAAAAGTAACACATTTGTCGAAAGAGGGAGACAACAATATATCTCTGAAGGTGGAACACATGGGGGTAGGGGGCAGGAGAGAGAAGGGGTGGAGGGGAATCTGTTGAAGCCAAAGTGTTCATTCATATATTTGTCATGGATCAACACTTGGTCCTCTGTAGGACTAAAAACTTTCAGTGGACAGTGTGTGTGTGTGTGTGTGTGTGTGTGTGTGTGTGTGTGTGTGTGTGTGGGTCTATTCTGATAGGATGTAGTAATTAAAGAGCTGTGGGGGGTTTTGCGGATAACAGGGGGAAGCATTAAGCAATCCTATTGAAGAGGTGTGGTGGAGCTGCAGGGTTCAGACAGCTTGGGGAGAACAGAGGAGAATATCTGTTTCACTGTCCTCCTCTTCCTCTCTCACTGCCTCAGAACGAGAGGAAGTCACTGATCAGGGGATGTTATTCAATTGTTATTGAATCAGTTATTACTGATATGATGCTCTTCTTAGAACACTGTAGAGATAGAGAGAGAGTGGGGGGAAGGGATGGAGAGTGATGGGTGAGAGTAGATGAGTTGGAGAGATGGAGACAGGATAACTCATTGAAAACTTTGGAATACATTGTTTGATAGGTAAATAATAATAATAATAAAAATATATGGTGACACGCTTGTTATTAGGTTAAAGTTCAGGTATTAGGAGAGGTGGTTAAGTTCAGGTGTTAGGTTAGAGGTGGTTAAGTTCAGGTATTAGGTTAGAGGTGGTTAAGTTCAGGTATTAGGTTAGTGAAGGGTAAGTTTAAGTGGTTAGAGATTATTGAGTTTGGTATTTGTAGCAGTTCCTCCTACCACACGCCACATTAAGTGGCTTTTCCAGGGCTCTCCATAATCAGGACACAGGATGGTGTTGAATAATCCGGTTTATTGCAGAGTTTGTTATTAAATGGACAGAGCAGGGGGAACAGCCTCAGGCCCGGAGCCAGGAGAAAATACCGAGGGGTGCAATTGCAATCCACGGGGGGGCAGAAAAAGTCATCATACCGGTATATACCTAAAACAATTTTTTAAATAAAAACAACAACTAAGAACCGCTTCTCAAAGCGCCATGCCTACACGGCACATAGATAAATCACCTAAATCCCGCTAAGACTGCTTAAAATCACGTGCCACAAGAGTGCACTACACTATACAGCAGCAATAATAAAGCAGTAACAATAACAATAACAATAACAATTTAACAGAACAGAAGTAACGTTAGACGTGTGCAGATAACAACGTCAGTCCAGCCAGCTAACGCTAGCTTACCATGATTCAGTAGATTTGCAATCGCCTTGTTGTTGAAAATGAATCTCCTGAACAGTCTCTCCTTCCTCTCCTTCTCCGATGCCAGCTGAATCAGTGTATGCAACATGCTCCTTCTGTGTTGGCTGAATACATTGGTCAATGAGGAGAATGAGTTCTCACACATTGCCGTAGATGCCCCGAATGTGAGTCCATGTTTCAATGGGATTAGCGCTGTCGGCATAGCCGAGAGAGGACGGGAGAATATTTGCACTATCTTGAGTAAAGTCCATTTTCCGCCATTAGTGCCAGTGGTTTCGGCCTGTTTCCACTAACTCGGTCTTTGATAAATCCAGCAATGGTTTTACCTTTTCCACGTCCAGAAAGTTTTGGCTTCCAGGATCAAGCACACACAAAGCCTCCGCCAGCTGACTGTTGCGTTCGCTGAAATGCTCCCTCATCTCACCCAGCACAGCAAACTTTTGTGAGCAACTCAACTCTGCTGTTGCTCACAACTCTTCTTCGCTTAGGGGCCGGTGTGTCTGCGTCTCTGCTTTGCCTCCATAGTTCCTCAAATTCAGTGTTGGTTCGCAATTTTTCAACGCACTTGTAGGCACTCTGAATGACTTTCACGCCAGTCTGCAGGTCTGTTCCTTCGCTTTGAAAGCAGCTTGTTTGGCGGATCTAGGACACCCAAAACTTTGTGAACAATGCTGGCTATGAACTTGAAGCTCGCCTCTGTTTTTGCTTTGATTAAGCCAGTGGCCTCAATTCTTCGTTCGATTACATTGAGCAACTAAAAATACTGTCAAACGATTTTAAAATGACAGATACCGTGGCAAGGTGGCCGGTCCATCTCTGATCGAGTGTGTCACCTGTATATTGGGCAGCTACAGTGGGCTTTCTCACAAACTTATACACTGAAAAAGTCCTGGATCGCGTCCTCTGACGACATGGCGTGCACAACGACCAGACGCAGCTGATGGTTAAAGCAGTGAATATAGGGCACCTCTCGTTTCAACTTGTTTCCCAGACATGGGTTAAGGCAGACATGGGTTAAAGAATCTTTGCCGTGCTAAGCCCTGCGTTTGTAAGCTCTGTGATGACTACATTCGTAAGTGCTGCTGTGTCCCATGCTTTACTAGTGGCCATTGGTAGCAATCTCTCCCAGATTGTGTTGCTTTCGTCTAAGTAACGAATGACAGTCGAAATGTTCTCGCATCCCGTAGGATCCTTTGTGCCGTCAGCTTTCAACGTGAACCACGAATCTCCGACCTCACTGACTATTTCTTCAGTCACTATGTTACTCATTAGTGCAATCATTTCGTTTTGTATATCATGTGACGTGTAGGTGGCATTTCGAGGAACTGTACTAAACGCATTTGCCAGCTCAGTGTCTTTCCTCAGGGTATACTCGAACAAACACAGAAAAAGACCACTGCCTCCCTGACCCATGGTTTCAATTGAGTCTATAGTGTCCCTGAAAGGAAGTTCATTCGCTACTAGAAATTCCACAATGTCCACAATGGATGACAAATAGACACGATTTCTCACAAGCTGATCAGAGTTCACAAGAGTCGATATTTCCTTTCCCTTTGAAAGTCGCATTTGTTTTGTGGCATGCTTGTTAATTCCTTTATCGCCATCGATGGCATGTCTCCACTGATTATAACCTGTTGCTGTGAATGCCGAATCACAACTTTTACATTTTCTGCATGGAAAACAGAAGGCTGCGTCTGCCTTTTGAGAATATTCCAACCAAGTCCTGCCTGTGTACCAAGCACTGCAAAATGCCCGTTTCCTAACACTGAACAGGCGGCTCGGGAACTTCTCTAGACGCAGCTGCAAAGGTTCGTCATCACCGAGGTCGTCGGGTGAGTTAGGGGCCGGAGGTGAGCGTACCCCGGTGCTGCTGCTGGGCTGAGTGCTCAGGTCGCTCGGCTCGTCATTGCCGCGGTCGGCCGGGGCTGAGCGACTCGTGTGGTGATGCTAGCTGCTAGCCTGAGTGCTAGGGTTGTTCAGCTCATCGTCGCTATGTTTGTCAGGCTCCGGGGTCGAGCACATCCTGGCGCTGCACGTGCTGGAGTGAATGCTAGGGCCGCCGCCATGATCGCCGTTGTCTGCGCTAGTCTGTGTTTTGTGGCTGTCTACTGTGCCAGGGCGAAAATATTTTCTAATATCCATGCTGTGGAAAAGCTACCACACTTTCTAGCTAGGCTAGCTAGAAGAAGGTTGGCGCAAACAATCGTGTAGAGATTAGAATGCTACAGAAAGCCAAGGTCTGCTACGTACAAGCGGTTGTCACTAGGCTATTTCACTCAGCAGGAAAAAAAAACGGGCGCGAAATATTTAAAAAAAAGGCAATACTTATATATACTAATATCATTGGTTAGTGTCCTTGAGTTTACAAGATCTCGATTCGGCAGACTAGATGGTCATACCTAATTATTTTACACACACGCACAATTTTATTCACAGTCATGTGAAAAAAACATAAAATACTATGTAAATATAGGGAGACAATTAGGGGTGCACTGCAGGCCATTTGGGGGTGCATTGCACCCCTATGCACCCCCATAGATCAGTCAATACACCACAGGTGTGCAGCCTCACCCAGCCAGACTATCTCAGGCCAGGTGAGCCACCAACCACACACACTCCACATACCTCCAACAGCAATTTGCCAAATTAAAAGCCCAAACTATGAACTGGACTCTCAGGCTTACCATACCTAACTTAAACAACCAGACTCTTTACAGGGTTACCATACCTAAAATAAAAAACAACCCCCAACCCCATTGTGTCCACACCTCCCCAATGTGGCCAGCCTTCCCCTCCATCCTGGAGACAGGGTTTCTGCCTTGGCTGGCAGAGGTGTCTCTGGGTGTGGGATGCGCTGGGTGGCGGCCCGACAGCTGGGCGCTCGTTGGAGGGCCTGGAACAGCCCTCGCTAGGGTCACGCTACACCAGGGCGACGTGACACATTCCCCATCTCCACAGGTGGATGTTGAACAAGTTTATTGAGTTTGTAGTAATGTGGACAGAGCAGATGGAACAAAGCTAGCATGCTAGCGCTCTCCTTGAGTGTGTGTGGTGATGGCTGGTTTAACCTGTGGGCATTAATTAGCCAATGCACCACAGGTGTGCAGCCACACTGAGTCCCAGGCTAATCAGCCTGATTCGGGCCAGGTGAGGCTGCTTAAACAATCCACCAACCACACACACTCCACACCGACCAAGGATCTAGATAAAAGAAGCTAGCTAATTATGGACGAGGACATCTCCCTGCCTGCTGACACTAACACTGCAGGGTTAGGGGTTGGTTGTAGAGGGTTACTGTTGCCCCAATGACTTACAGTTGGAGTCAAACGTTTCCTCCCGTCGCCTGGGTGGAGCCGGAAGTCCTGAGAGGCATCCAGTAGAAGATCGGAGTTGATTACCAGTTGTGTGTACACCCACACAAACAAACATCTACACCCATGTGTGCACCCACGGCAGAGAAACGTGTGTGTGTTTGTGTGTGTGTGTGTGTGAGGGGGCAGATGGTGTTGGCTCTCTTGAAATGACCCGCCTCATCATTACTACCTCAATTGTCAAGGCTACAGAGAAAAACACACACACACACACACACACACACACACGCGCCCTACTAGGTGTACAGCAGTCCAATATGGTACCAACCTTTCCGGGAAACACTTCATTGTTGTTTAATTATTGTGGTTGTCTCTCTCTCTCTCTCTCTCTCTCTCTCTCTCTCTCAATGACACCACACCCGGAGCCTGGTGCCATGGCAACCGCTTCCCGTGGCGGCCATGTCTTTGGTTACCCCTGGCAACGCCAGACCTGACATCTGGTGACTAATGCTGGGCACACACTAGAGGATAATTACCGCTAGCCCGATTTTGTGCCCGATTTCCCCCTTCCGACTCTTTCGACTCTAATGATTATTTTTGTTATCCTGTGGTGTGAGTCATGTTTTTATTTTACTTCCCCAAATCTGATCGGGGCTGCGTCAATTTGAAATCGCATATATTAAACTGTTCAAGTTAAAATGTTCAAGTAAACAAAGCGTTTTCCTCGCCAATATTAAGTCTCTGTGAACAGAATGGATGAGCTGTAGATATCAGCACCCACACTGTGAGTGTGGACCACAACGTCATGATGTTCGCCATCTGATGATTTTCTTGGCCTTTGCCAATCATACGCCTGATGAAGGGAATTCTGATCCGGAGCTACGTAGACAATGCTACACACACAAAGAGGCTACTGCTAAACCTCGTCCCGGAGGTGGAGGTGGAGGGGTGGAGGAGGGCTGCAGCGAGTCGCAATGAAAACAACGTGCAGGAATGAGGGGTGTGTATATACAGCGCACGTCGGCGCACAATTGTACTCCCGTTTAATGCATGAGGTCCTGATTGGTTGAAAGATGAAGGGGAGGAGCCTGCAATGACAGCGTGGGAATCAAGAGCCCAGACATAGATTGATGACAAATAGAAGGGCAATGTGGTCTTCCTGATTTAACTTTTTCTTTAGCTACATAAACACACATGCCGCCACACACACCTTCACACACACACACACACACATACATACATATACACACACACGTACACACACGTACACGAACCACCACCCCCCACACACACACATACATACACAAACACATACACACACACACACACACCAAGGCATTATGCATTCTGATTAGATGAAGCCTCAAGGAGGAGAGACATCCCAGAATGCACCACTCCTCACCTGAGGTTGAATTTGATCCTTTATTTCATATTAGTGGGTGCTCCAAACGAACGTCCTCATATTCACACACACTCAGGGGTTCCAGGGACCTATTTTGTACTTTCCAAAAGTTCAGGAACTTTGGGGTCCAGGTGGGGGGTTCCACTGCTGAACATTTCTCAGTCATTTCACGGTCTCTGCAATTGCTCTGCAAATCAGTTTCCTTTTAAAGGTCCTTCTACATCAGACACGTAACGATTATGCATTAAATGATCTACAATTATATGTAAAAAAGAGAAAAAGACAGTTATGACGCAAATGTAATAATTCATTGCATTTATGTAGCACTTTTCAAGACACCCAAGGATTTAATATGCAACATTTTCCAATGAGAATGTCGCCAGTGAAAAGGATGGAGGATGATGGATTCAACCCTCAACCTCATACAGCCTGCTGAAGGCGAGCGTACGCTCCGTCCTTTCACAACATTTACATTTAGCGGATTCAATTAGAAGTGGATAATAGTGTAGCAAATAGCACTTGACGGATGAAGGATTGGTGGGTATAAATGTTATCTAACAGCGGTCTAGTGGTCAGGGTGTTCACCTGGAAGGTTCTGGGTTCAATTCCCAATGTCATCAGTCTACCCCCGCATCCTAGAGCAAGTTTGTGTGCTATTTACATTTCTTGGGTATAATACAATGTTGTCATTGTTCTCAACATCTTAAGAGAGAGAGAGAGAGGGAGAGAGATAAAAGGAAGGGATTGGGGGAGTGGAGGTGGACGACTTGAGCAGAAGAGAGGAACGTTGTTAGATTTAATATGAAGCAGATGAATTGTCCTGCAGCCGGGATAATAGAATTATGGGATGTCTGGATCCTCTGGCAGGGGATGAAAGGCTAGACAAAGAGCACAACGCATTATACGCTGAAAACAATCAGCACCACAATATGCATATGCAATATAATTTAAGCATTCCAAAGGATTATCTTAGCGCTCTACGTCGACCAGAGAGGAAAAGGTATATTGACAAGCTTGACAATATTGTCGGTCTATCTCAGTGTCCCTCCTCCTTACCATGCACTTCTTGGAGAATCTCGATCCCACCGATACCCCTTTTCCACCAAGGCATTGTGAGGGCCGGTTCAGAGCCGGTGCCTGATCGGGAAACGGTTCTTTGCGCTTCGACAGCAAAAGCACCGGCTCTTGGCCAGGAAAACTCATAGCTGGTCTTGAACCAACTACCACTTATGTCAGGGGCTGGGGGCGGGATCATCATCATCATCTTACATTCAATGTTATACAGTACATGTTTTCTGTTGTAGAGCTAGCAGGCTACACTTCTAAGCAGTTGCGTTTTAGTTAGGGGCAGGGTACTTTGTAATTCGTCGATTGTGTACAAATATTGACCAACGATAGCTCTATAGAGAGGTGTGCTGCTGCCCAATGGCTTCACTTGGAAGGCCTGTCTCCTGGGCAGGTATACACCGCTAGACACGTATTTAGTGTCATGACATGACACACATGGTAAGTACATGTGCATGCACACACACGTGCATGACACAAGTTACACACATCAAATACACACGAACGTGGGCGACGGTAGCTCAGTGGGGTAGAGCGGTTGTCTGGCAACCGGAAGGTCGCTGGTTCAATCCCCGGCGTCCCTGAGCAAGATACCTAACCCTAACTGCTCCCGACAAGCTGGTTGTTACCTTGCATGGTTGACACCGCCGTCGGTGTATGAATGGGTGAATGTGAGGCAAATGTAAAGCACTTTGGATAAAAGCACTATATAAATGCAGTCCATTTACCATTTACGAACACATAAATTGCACGCACACGCATGTATTATTCCAGCTCTACAGTGTCCCTACTTGGTCAGGGTCATCACCTGCCCGATGTCTGTGCCACTGGTCTTTAGGGAATAGAGAGAGAGGTGTGTTGTGTGTGTGTGTGGGGGGGGGGAGGGTATTCAGAGACAAGAGATGAAAGCATCCAACACATCAACACACACACACACACACACACAAGAGAGGAGTTGAGATGGGAGAGAAATTGAGATAGGGAGGGGAGGAGAGGAGAGGGGATGAGGTGAAGAGAATAGTTGGAGGACGGAGGGAGGAGGAGGCATGTATAGAATAGTTGAGAGGGAGGAGGATCAGGAAGGGGAGGTGTAGTGTAGACTAAAGGAGGAGGAGAGAGGGAGGAGGGCGAGGAGGATGTGTGCATGATAGAGGAGAAGGATGATGAGGAGAGAGGGAGGAGGAAGAGGAGGATGTGTGTGTAGAATAGAGGAGCAGGATGAGGAGGAGGAGGTGCAGTGTTGTGATCAAATGCATCCATTTTTCAGCACAAGAACATGCAGACCGTACACACAGCTGATGTGGGGTTGTGTGGAGCTGGTGTGCGTTGATTGCGGGGTGTGTGTTGTGTGTTGTTATGTGTGTGTGTGTGTGTGTGTGTGTGTGTGTAGTTAGTTGCTATGTGTGTGTGTTATGACATGTTGAGCGAGAAATAGAAAATGCCATCAAATGGGAGTGTGTGTGTGTGTGTGTGTGTCCTTGGAGGGAGTAGCTCCTTTTACACAGCCTTTTCATTGCAGGAATGTTGCAGCTTTCCTCAGCCTCACCTTCTGTGTAAAATAAGGGTTAGCGTTAGCAACAACAACAACAACAACAACAATTCCAAACATGGAATTGGGGTGTCACACTAGGGGTCATTTTCGTTCCACCTTTAAGCCGCCATCGGAGGTAGTAACAGAGCTGGATCCATGTCTGTGTAAAAGGGGTAAGCCGCCATGCTGGGACAGGGGTGTGACGTTTTGATGACGTGTAATGTGTGTGGATTCATTCAATCTCTTCAATTTCTTCGCCAACATATATCTGACCTCACAAATGCGTCGCCCGCACGAATCCGGCACTGTAACGCTACACATCAACATTGCGTTGCGTAGGATGAATGTGAAATCAGCCAATCGAGACGGAGAATCTCTTTTGCAAGCGGCTGTCGTGTTTCATCACAACCCGGGGAACAACAAGGATGTGATCGACTGATCTGACTGCTTCTTTACTTTACTTCTTTATGTCTGTTTGATGTCACAACCTAACTCTAACCTTAACCCTAACCCCTAAACTTACCCTAACCCTAACCCTAACCAAACCCCTAACCCTAACCCTAACCGTAACCCTAACCCTAACCAAACCCCTAACCCTAACCCTAACCTAACCCCTAACCCTAACACTTTTTTTACCACATTAATTTGCTATATACTCAAAACTCGCTCAAATCTCAGATCAGGCTCAATAAAAACTAAACGAGACAAACGGCAACACCATTTTTCGTGTGTGTGAAACAAAACATACAAAAAGACAAAGCAGGCAGAGAGTTTTCAAAACGAGAGTCAAGTATTTAAATTAGGTCAACATAAATGTAGCTTCATCGAGCCGACACTCGTGATTTGCGGTGCGTATGGGGTTTATGTTCTCAGTTTCCCCTGGCTGCTCTTCAAGAACACATTTTTACATTTTCAGATGTAAAGATGAGGTAAGCGAGGGATAGTACTTTACTAGTCGGTGCGGTAGTCTCACAAATCAGACTTTAGATCAATAAAGTCTAATGGCTAATAGTTCTAATCTTTCTGTCGCCTCATATAATGACCATATTATGTTGCCGGAGGGGATCTGTAACATTGTGATTGGCGAACACAAACTCGGCCGGCAGTAGTACACTGTAAAAGTGGTAAATGTTTCAAATCAACACCGTGTACAATGGCCACTCTAGAAATACGCTTATTAAAATCCCCTTCCGAAAGCTTCATTCACTCACATGAATGTTTCTCTTTGTTAGAATATCTCCGGAACGAAACAGGAACCAAGGTGTAACTCCGCCCCTTTCAGTTTCTAGTTTCTGGCCCAGGATGTTCTGCTATAACACAGTAGGACTGCTGTATCCCAGATTACTGGTGTAGGTATCCCAGTGCTATTATATTATTATATATCATTATGTGATGGTATATTAGGTACGTAATGTCATTCTGACCCGGGGGAATCTAGCCGGGCAAGACTTGAGCTGTTGAGTGACAGGAGCAAGGCTTTCATGATGTGATGTGTTCAGGCTGAATTATTAATATTAATATTAACAAGATTAAATTAATATTAATATAATTAATACATGCGGTGCGCTGCCCTCCATCTTAAAGGACAACTTCAGGGTTTTTCAACCTGGACCCTATTTTGGGTCTAGTGTAAGTGACTAAATGAAGACAACAAGTTTTGAAATTGGTCCAGTATGGAGCGAACAGGCTGCAATGTAAACCTTTGGGGCAATGGTGCCCGTCAATATATGTCCTCTAAAAGTGCTGGTTTTGCTCTGACAGGCTCACATTATCAGTGTTTGACAACATTATGGAAAGGATCCCTACAGAGAAACCTTTCTCTTCACCTTTCACTTGACTGATCCAAGGAGCAGTCTCACTCCGAAATCTCCCATTGTCGAAATCACCTAAATATCACTAACTAAGCTACGCTTTCTGCTTCCTCGTGTTTCCACCTTTCTATTCCTGCTCAACTCTCGCAGGACTTCATTCATAGAGTTAGGGTTAGGTGTCTTGCTCAGGGACACCTCGACAATTAGCTAGGGGGAGCCAGGGATCGAACCAGTAACATTCCGGTCGGCAGTGTGTACCTGAGACCTCTAGCCTCTGGAGGAGTCTTCTCTCTCCTCAGAGAGAAGAAACGTAACACTTCAGAACGACAGCACAAGCACCTCTTTACATTCCAGTTCCATGTCACTCACACAGAGGCACACACACACAGAGGCACACACACACACAGAGGCACACACACACACAGAGGCACACACACACAGAGGCACACACACACACAGGCACACACACACACATGCACACATTGACTGCGCCTGCCACTTTATGAGCCAATTTAGATTTTAGATTGAATTGGAGAAAGGTGAAGAGGGAGGGAATATTTTTTGGGTTGTGTAGTTAATCTAAAAAAAAATCTTGCTCTCTTTACAACTCTCAAATAGTTGTACCCATAGCATATTTAAGCTAGTGATTACATTTGGGATTGAACTACGGATTCATCAAGTGATATAGTGCTATATGGCTAGTGCTATATTTGAGATTACATTTGGGAATACATTTGGGAATACATTTGGGATTCAACTAGTGATTAAACTAGGATTAACAACCAATTAAGCAATTAGGAATGAGGAATGAAACTAGGGATTAACTCTATTACTATAACTATTGAACTAGTTATTACATTTTAAATTAGGCAATGAGAGGGAAGGACAAGAGGTTCCTGGTATAGACCCAGTCTCACTGTGGGGCAGAGCAAAACATATGTCAATATATATCCATTCACAAATCATGCACACGTCGCTCCACCAAGACACAACTCTTCTCTGTCCTCACACCGCAGTGGTGGAATGACCTCCCAACAGAGGTCAGGACAGCAGAATCACTAATCAGCTTCCGCAAGAGACTCAAGACCCACCTATTCAGAGTTCACCTGGACTCTGAATAGCTTCACCTCCTACCCACCTCTCCTCCCCAACCCTTTCCCACCTACCCGATCACTGCTGGAACCCCATCCCCTCCTGGATCCCTAGCACTTCTATGTCTGTACGTCCTGGCGCTTTGTAGGATCCTGTATGCTAGTATGTCCCGGCACTTGAAATAGTACTTAGCTTTGCGTAGCATCTTATCCTGGCTACCTGCTGTTGTACAGTAAGGGGTCAACCTAGCAATTATAAGCTTGTAACTTGTTCTATTGACCTGGCAATCAGGAGTGTGTGAAACTTGTTCTGTTCTAATTGTACTGTACCATCAGCGATATATTGTTGATTCCCTCTTTCGACAAATGC
>OMKP01091374.1:0-12600 GCA_900302375.1 Bathygadus melanobranchus | reverse complement strand
GGGACCTTGCACCTCCTCAATGACAACATTTATGACATAGTTACATTATACAACTTAGTGATTTTATACAATATACTATACAACAGTTTATATTATACAGCATAGTTATATTATCATACCGGTAACATGTTTTAGTATTGTATATATGTTTGCACCTTGGAAATATCTAATTACTATATTTACTATATTTATTTATCATCCATATACTGTAAACTCTGCACTGTAGGTTCTATGTCATAATGTTGTACAGCGCACCTTAAATGTACATAGCTTCATATTTCATATTTTATTTTATTCTGGAAACATTGTACTGTATTTTGTAGTGTATTATGTCTTTTCCTACTTTGTATTGCAACTGCTGCACAACAATTTCCCTCGGGATAAATAAAGTTTTATCTTATCTTATCTTAAATCCTCATAGTCCTCATAATACCATCACAAGAGTGCCATGTAATCCTGTTTTAGGAAATTGGCAAGGATTTTCACATCAAGAAAACATAACTATATCTGACTGAAGCTGCCTACTAAAATGTATATGAATGGATGGATTGCATTAATATAGCGCTTTTATCCAAAGCAAATTACATTGCCTCATATTCACCCATTCATACACCGACAGCGGTGTCAACCATGCAAGACAACAACCAGCTTGTTGGGAGCATTTAGGGTTGGGTGTCTTGCTCTAGGACAATTAGCAACCGCTCTACCTCCTGAACTACTCGACCCCCATGATGAAAATATAAAATACAGAAAATATAGCGATGTTTGACAAATTACTGTTACTAAAAGATGAAAAGGGGTGAGGAGAAATGAGTAGAAGTCAAATCCTTAACCAAAGAATAAGCATAAAAGTGGATGTTAATGACGCTAGCTGGGTTGGCCCATGATTGTTAATCGATGACCTGAGCAGCGATACCTTTTCACTGGTGGTCATGTCGATGACATGGGGCGCGTCCCGCTCCTTCGACATGCTTCTGCTGGTGTTGTAGTGGCTTTACAAAGTGCTGCACTACCTTAGAAACATGATCTTCAATGGTACCTGTTATATACACATACACACACACACACACACACACACACACACACACACACACAAGAATGAAGTAATACTAGAGATGCTGAGAACGAGAACGGTGTACTTTATCAATCCCAGGCGGGAAACTAGGGTGTCACATCAGAGGTACAGTATAAATAATTGAAACTAATTAAAAGACGAATTAAACTACTAAACCTACACAGACAATATAGCCTCAGTCTTTATACACAATAAGAGTAGTAGAAATCAAGATGCTAGAAAACAAATGTAGCCTAACAGTCAGATATATTTGACCCAGTCGGCATACCGTTAATCGATGAGTCATTTAGTTTAATTATCATTATTATATAGATTATACTACAACGTTTAAACAAATGGGTCCAGTCGATTAATTGAATGCAGGATATTATAATTTAATTCACACTGTATTGACAATGACTTTTCAACATCAGCTTATATCTATATATACATATACAGTTATGAAATAGGGGACGTATATTTACCTTGACGTTAAACGGGGTTTTGGTTTTGTTGAGTCTGATCAAACGAAATCATAGTTTAAAGAAGCTAAAGCTGATGATCAGTGTTGCTGTTCTGGACAGCAGCAGCCATTCACTGGGTAAGCGCTTCCTGTCCGTCTCCGTCTGTCCTCTACCCCCGCCTAGTGGACGGATGATTAAATGTGATACATATTCCTAAATGACAAAATAATAATAATAATAATAATAAGAGAAAAGTAATAATAATAAGAGATAATTGAAAAAACATGTCAAATGATTAATTGTTTGATTTGTACAAAATACAAAACATATAATTATATTTACTGGCCCAATTCTGTATCGCCATCTTCGGGGCGGATGTCTTGTTATTTATATTCCGATTGAGATTATTTTACTGAAATGTGTTTCTGTTACAAATGAAAGAAAATCAAGAAAATGTAAAACACGCTTAGGTAAGGCATAAAATGTGATGGTTTGGAGTGAAATCTGCAACTAAATATTTTCTAAACAATTCAACTAAGGTCTCAACAAAGACCAAGATCAAAATGACGATGACAATGATCAGGACAATTTTTATTAAAGCATGAATAGTGTATAATGACTTTGTGTACAGTAAACATGGCCACATGGTTTATGCCGGAGACGCCTGCATGTCGCCCTCCTGTGGTCACATGGAGCAACTACTCTAAGTTTGAGCGCTTCTTGTCAGAAGCGGGTTGATCTTGCCTGGGAGTCGGACGCCCCTATCCACGACTAGACTATCCTGACCCCATATGACACCGCACGACATCCAATAGGATTCGTATACCCGTCTATTTAGTGATTGTTTGTTTGGAGTGAAATCTGTCAAATTAAAAATTTGAAAGATAATGAGCAAGACAGCGCTGACAATGATCAGGACGATTTTTATTAATGCATGAAAGTGTATGAGGAGCTCTTGAACAGTAAGCATGGTCATATGGTATATGCCGGAGAGGTTCTTGCGGTCATATGGAGCAAGCTGCCCGTGGCAACTGGCAAGTTTGAGCGCTTATAGACCCTTTTCACAGATCGTCAATCGCAGGGTAAAGTTACTTTCTGTTCCTGTAATTTAACAGTTAACAGGTCGGTTTTATTTATGTCTGTCGCAGCACCACCATGGTCAATTTACTTGATTGGCTGGGGTTATACTTGTGCAGAGCCATACCTAAATCAAACAGACCCATAATTGATGTTATTAGCTACACCTTTTTACTACTTAAAGGGTCAGGAGCGGATTGAAATCTTTTTGAAAATAAACCGTATGGGAAACAATTTCCTTGAAAATGGCAATCCCCCTGAATAAACAATGAATGATGAATATCCTCAATGTGCACAATACAGACATATATGACAATATATGTACAGACATTTACTGAAATATATATATACTGTATATACATGCCTTGGCTCTTTGTAGGATCTTGTACGCTGGTATGTCCCGGCACTTGAAATATAACTTAGCTTGTGTAGCACCTTATCCTGGCTACCTGCTGTTGTACAGTAAGGAGCCAACCTAGCAACTGTAAGTTTGTAAACTTGCTCTATTGACCTGGCAACCAGGAATGCTTGTAACTTGTTCTATTCTAATTGCAGTCTACCTTCAGCGATATATTGTTGTCTCCCTCTTTCGACAAATGTGTTACTTTTTTGCAAGTCGCTTTGGATAAAAGCGTCTGCCAAATGCTCTAAATGTAAAATGTACACAGACATTTACTGAAACTTACTGAAACTACCTCAACTTTAATTTATCTTACTGTAGCATCATTGGGGACCTTGCACCTCCTCAATGACACTGTACAACATTTATGACAGTTATATTATACAACTTTAGTGATTTTATACAATATACTATACAACAGTTTATATTATACAGCAGTTATATTATCATACCGGTAACATGTTTTAGTATTGTATATATGTTTGCACCTTGGAAATATCTAATTACTATATTTATTTATCATCCATATACTGTAAACTCTGCACTGTAGGTTCTGTCATAATGTTGTACAGCGCACCTTAATGTACATAGCTTCATATTTCATATTATTCTGGAAACATTGTACTGTATGTTGTATTGTATTGTGTCTTTTCCTACTTTGTATTGCAACTGCTGCACAACAATTTCCCTCGGGATAAATAAAGTTTTATCTTATCTTATCTAGAAATGTTTTGATGGGCTTGTTCCATCTTATCTTATCTAATTCACATTGAAGGGATTAATGTGATGGGAAGGACGGTAAAGACATAAAGTCATAAAAGTGGGTTGGACAAGAGGGAATGACACATAAAATAATGACTTTATTAATATAATAACAATAGATAGCTAAATGGTGTGCATCATTACATAGAAGATGCACACATTCCATTGGCAGAACATATCTGAACAATACAGATACGTTCCAAAACAAATGTGTGGTTCAGGTATGACTATTCAGACTCATATTTGTCTGTCAGATATCTCCAGGTTCAGTCGGATATCTCCACTTCACTGGGCTTAGTTTGATGTTAGCTTCCCTCACGTCTGCTGTGATGTCAACACCCAGGGGAGCCCTGCGAGAACACATAAGGACCTCAGGAGGAGAACTTGCATAACATTGATCAGCCAATCAATGATGTATGACGTGGGTGTAATTTCAGACAATTTTCCGACATTTTTTATAAATGGTTTCTAGAGTTTGCCAGAAAGGACCCAAGATGTTTATCAGCTGTTCGCATGACATTTGATATGAACTTCTATAAGTACACAGGAATGTTTTAAAACAATATAATTATGCATGTGTCACACAGTGCAGTGCAGTGCACACTAATAGACAGTGTTGACTCACTTCGGCTCATATTTGACCTCCTGGTCAAAAGGCAGAATCCCCCTCCCTTCCCTCAGTCGCTCGACGCCATTCCTAGGAAAACACATTGACACAGTTGGATAAACTTTTCTTTTTTTTTTACATCAGAAAAGACAGAAAGACAGCATGAAATGAAACTCAACTACCCGTTTCTACTACTTGTATCTCTTCAACAAATGGTGTACTTGATTCAAATCCAACTACATTCACTTCCTCTTAAACTAAAGGGTTTGTGGGGTTGCACGGCATCTATCCAGATATATATAATTCACTGTGTGTCACCTTGGATAAACTATATAGTAATACAACAGTATATGTAGTGTAGATACTCCCACTATTTCTCATATCCTGACAGATCAAATCAAATTCCTCCAACATTTTGTCCCATCCCAATTTCCTGTTTTCACTCTGAAATGTGTCACACAACAGGAAGTGGAACGTGGCTTCACTTTAAGACGGTTGATTGAAAACGAAGCCAATCGCTGGCCCCGTTAGCCGCACGCACCACGCGATCATGACTCCGTTGTCTGTGCAGAGCGCGGCGGGAGGACAGAGCAGGTGCAGTCCGGTGGTGTCTGTGATGACCGTCAGAGCTTTCCTGATGTACTGATTACTGGCCACGCCTCCAGACACCACCTGACCCAGGGAAACAACAACACAACAACATTTTTGAGAAAAAGCTCAGAACGAGGCTTTCCAATCTTAAACACACACATGAATATGTAGTGATATACACATTGCGTTTGCTGAACACTACTTTGAACAAATATAACCACAATTTCTCATAAAAAAGGAGGAAGACGTTAGCTTAGCTTTTCCAATTGTTTCAGCGAGTGACATGGAAAATGAAACAAAAAAAACTATCAATTCAAGTCTCACACCAAAGTGGGGTTGCTTGCGGGCAAAAGGGCCTTGGCTTTACAGAACATGATGGCACGGTGTGTGCGCTTCGCCAGGTGAGCGGCGATGGTGTGCTGCGTGGCAGCGGCGATGTCATTCACACACGACAACACCGTTCCAGGCTCGACACCTGTAAAGACAACACTATGATCTGTAGACAACACTGATGTGTAGACAATGCTGTTCTGTACACCTGTAAAGACAACCCTATGATCTGTAGACAACACTGTTCTGTACACCTGTAAAGACAACACTATGATCTGTAGACAACACTGTTCTGTACACATGTAAAGACAACAGAGTTATCTGTAGACAACACTGTTCTGTACACATGTAAAGACAACAGAGTTATCTGTAGACAGCACTGTTCTGTTCACCTGATGTTTATTTATGTTAACTGTCTATGTGTTTGTTTATTATGACGTGCATATTTGCATATTGTCCTATTTGCAATAAAGACCTGTGAATCATCGATTTTGAGAATCCTGACGTTTTTGAAAGCTTTCCACATCTCCAGCCGTCCCTCACCTTCCACCTCCTCTTGCTTCTTTATCGTCCTGGCAACATGAGTGCGCAGGCCGGCAAAGGAAAAGTTGCAGTCATAGTATTTTCCCATGGGTGTCCTGAAGGTGAACTTGCTCCTGTCTCCATCCCTGGCCAGCAGCTCTATGGCTTGCCCTCCACTTAGTGTAGAGCACCTTGGATGCTTTGTCAGAGACAGACATCTTGCCACCTTTGAATACACAGACACAAAAACAAAAGTTTCCCAAAACCATAACTTCAAACTGAGAGGGAGAATACAAACATAACACTTATAGCACCCTTTATATAGATTCCCTGTACAGTTATATTTTGTAATTGTGGTAATTTGTCATTTGAATATCTAATTCTGATAACTGTACAGCAATCCTTTAAAAGATGTGTGTACTTTATCTAGTGTGTCTCCTGGGGCTTCATCCAGGGTTTGACCCAGAAGGAGGAAGTCATCGATGCCTCTGGCCAAGGCCAGGAGCGAGTGGCCCCCAGAGATGAGCAGGACCAGGAATGGAAACGCGACGGGTTGCAGCATTCTGACGGTCAGCGCATGTGCCTCCATGTGATGGATGGGAATGAACGGCTTGCAGTGTTGCCTGACAAACTGGAGGCTGAAGTGGAGGCCGATGCCTAAGCTCAAGCCAAGGCCGGGCTTTATGGTTGTGGCCACGGCCGACAGCTGCCCAGGGGTTACCCCGCTTCTGTTCATGGCCTCCTGGACAACGTGAGCAATGTGTTCTCTGTGTAGTTGTTGAGCCACTGTTGGGATGATGCCACCTGTCCTGTAAGAGACAAGTGAGACAAAAACAATGAAAATAGTTTGACATTTTTGAACAAACATGTTTTTTTTAAAGGGATTAGGAAAAAGCTAAACATATTCTTCTCATGTGTGGTAACTTGATGGGGGAGTGAGCTACCTGGCTCCATAAGATCTGGAGTATCCCTCCCTATCTTCAAACAACATCTGAAGACGTGCCTCCTCTGGTAACATCTCACGAGCTGCCCACTTCTGTGTCATTTAACTTGAGTAGAACACATTTCGTTGGTCTGCAGCCTACTATTGTCGTGGGATTTATAAACACTTCTAACTATATATATACTGCACCGCCAATAGTTCGTTTTGCTTGAATGCTTGATGTTGATTCCCATGGCTATTCTTCTCTGTCCAGTTGTTGCCTTTATAATTGTAACTACGTTGGGTAATTATTCCAATTTTGAGTATGCTTTGAAAGAAAGCGTCTGACAAACGACCGTGCATGTAAAAGCATTCAACTCACTTCAGATGCACTTCTTTCTGAGAGTGAAGGTATTCTCCCAGGACGACCCCTGTTTCGTCCACGACTGCTGCGCCGGTGTCATCGCAGCTGGTCTCGATGCCCAACACCAGTCTGGACGATGAGGCTATTACACACGTCCGAGCAAAATAATGCTTGCAACAGAACTCTGATAGCTTTCGCAGACACGATGCCTTGAACGTGAACATCATAAGAGGGTGACTCTTTGTGTACCAGTGTAAATACAACAGTTTTGAGGTTAATGTAATACAATATCCTGCTATGGAGCTATAAACAAGCACATGGCGATATAGGATGGCGTTGCGTTATCATTATGTTGTATTCTTATTCTTAAACAGGTCTTTTTGAAAGGTCAAGTTGCTTGCACTGAGCAGCACTTTCACGCTGCCTTTCTGTGTTGCATGTAAATAATGTCGACTGAAAACAAGTGCAGAATAAAGGTTCCGAAGAAGAGTAGAAAGGGATCCGTCGTTCAGAGGAGGTACAAATACATTTATGGTGATACTACTACATGAACACATTATTTGTCTAGTAGGTGTAGTAATATAAATGAGAATCTAATACATACTTGTCGATTAGAAACCATTTAAAAACTTGTTCAAAGGGGAACATATAGCTCGTTGCACACTGAAGATACCGTGCAAAAGCAGTAAGAGGAAGGCAAATGTTGAATCAATTCCCGTATTAACCTAACATCTTAATCCAAGGAGGTAGTGTAAACTAAACAACTTACGGTTTTTGCAATGTACAATGTAACGTTTATTCTGCTTTAGATTTTCTTGTAAGTCGTGGTTTTACACATGCGGCTCTTTATCCTAATATGAACTCACGTGCTGGTCAAGATAGAAACGTGTAGAGGTGGAGTGAACTTGTAGCGAATCTTTGCTCAAGATCAAGATTGTATGTTCAGTGTTTGCTGGAAGATCAATGCATAAGCAATGAAAACCACGTGAGAGAAAAGCAACCCTATGTATTTGTTATAGACCACTGTAGAATAACGTCTGACCAATATCATTCACCATTTAGAGATTAAACTCTTAAAATTGAATTGATAAGATAGACTGGAGTTGCTGGGATTGACAGCAAGCCAATCTACATTACTATCTACAGTTAATCAACTTTCACAAGGAAGAATGGAGCATCCAGATAATACCTTGGAGGAATTCAAAACATTTGTTATACAAGATGCGCCACCAACGGTGTATTACATCCCGGACTTCATATCAGAGGACGAGGAAGCCTACCTCCTGGAACAGGTCTACAAATCTCCAATTCCAAAGTGGACTCAGCTGTCTGGCAGACGGCTTCAGAACTGGGGTGGGCTGCCCCACCCCAAAGGAATGCTCGCAGAGAAGATGCCCGACTGGCTTCAAAAATACTGCGATCGGATTTCCTCTCTCAACACCTTCTCGGGGAAAGTGGCCAACCACGTGCTGGTGAACGAGTACAAGCCCGGGGAGGGGATTATGCCCCACGTGGATGGTCCCCTGTACCACCCCACTGTCACCACCATCAGCCTGGGCTCACACACTCTGCTGGACTTCTACAAGCTCCTGAGCAGCACCCAGGAAGCCGGGGCACCTCAGACGGAGGAGAGCCGCTACCAGTTCTCCCTGCTGGTGCGGCCGAGGAGCCTTCTGGTCCTGCAGGAGCACATGTACCAGAGCCTCCTGCATGGTGTCCAGCCTCGCTGCCAGGACACACTGACCGACAGTGTGCTCAACTTGTCTTCTGCTGCTGGGGCTGCCGTGGTGGGCGACACCCTCACCAGGGGAACCAGAGTGTCCCTCACCATCAGACATGTGCCCAAAGTCGTGAAGAACAAGCTCTTCTTGGGAAAGAAGTAATGGAGAGAGGCATACAAACTACTGGGCTCAGATTTGCTTTGGATTGACTTGATTTCGATGTCATGGTGTTGGTGTAAAACCAGTCCTAATGATTGTTGCGCATGTTTAATTTAGGAATTACTGTAGTGTCTGCACCACTTATAATCAGACAACAGATCATACAAACGGTACAACATTTCACTGAACTAACTCAATTGTATGTTTATGTTCATAACCACATTTGGCAAAATTAAAGTTTAACCCTCATTGTGAAATCTTTCAAAATGTACAACTATTTGAAAATACACTTGTTGCTACAATGTTTATTCTGCCTGCTTTGAAGAGTTTTATTTACCAGAAAAGACTACACGCACCATCCCACATAATATAAAAGACGGTTCTGTTTAAATTTCAAAATCAGTTTGTCACCTAATGTCAGTTGTAGAAGAGGCTATATGGAAGTGCAATCAGAGGACAGACCGAAACACAAAGGGAATAAAGCAATGTCATAAAATAGACATGCGTTATGCTAACGTCCGAAATATCCCAGCCACTTCTTTGTCGTACTGACCGATTTCCTTTTTTGGTGTCAAATAATTCACAACTAGGCACCAAACTGACATGGAGCCACAGTCGAAGCGCAGGAAGGAGTCGGAAAACGCTGACGTGGATTCCTGGGTGGCACTTCCTGTTCTGTCCGACCAGCAGTCGCAAGACACAGAGCTCATCCCTGCGTTCGCTGCGCCCATCACCGACAAGAAGGAGACGTCTCGCCTGATCAAGGAGCTCCACTCCCTCTACCCCCTCCCTGGACTCCAGCACATCAAGCGAGTGCGGCCGCGCAACCTGGCTGACAGCCTTCACTCTCTGGAGGTGCTCGTGTGTCTGGTCAGCGACGCCCCGAATGTCGACCACAGCAAGTCCCTCGCCATCGACTCCTTGCTGCCCTCCGACAGCGTCCGGCTCGACGGACTGGGCCCGCCTTTCTTGGTGCAGATCCCCGCCCGTCCACCACTGACCAGGCCCCAGTTCCAGGTGGCGAGCAAGCACTGGCCCACCACCTTCCACGAGGACAAGCAGGTGACGGTGGCTCTGAGAGGAGAACTCTTCAGCCGGCCCCAGAAGACCCGGATGCAGGAATACATGGAGGCCGCACTGGCTGCTGCCACAGCGGGTGGGCGGTTGGGACTGGAGCCGGTGGGGGCTGCGATGGTTGACCCCAAAGCGGAGAGGATCGTAGCGGTGGGCCACGACTGCCGGGACGGGAATCCACTCCATCACGCAGTCATGGTGTGCATCGACCTCGTGGCACGTGGGCAGGATGGGGGAGCATACAGTTTTGATAAATACCCCGCTTGTACCTCTGCATTGTGCGCCATCAGCAGCAACTCTAAACCTCCTTCAAAGACCTTGCAAACAACATCAGCGGCCGTGGAGGAGGGACAGCCGTACATATGCACTGGATACGACCTCTATGTGACCAGGGAGCCTTGTGTGATGTGTGCGATGGCCCTGGTCCACTCCAGGATAGGACGGGTCTTCTATGGCACGGCTTCCTCTGATGGGGCTCTTGGGACCAAGTATAAGATCCACACACAGAAGGATCTGAACCATCGCTTTGAGGTGTTTAAAGGGGTCTTGAGCCAGCAATGCCAGGACCTTAATGGGTTTCAGGACCCTATCAAGCACTGAAAGAAGTGGCTGTGTTTATAAGATATGATTTTAGTTGTGAGATAAAAGCCTGGGAAAAATGCATGCGGAATTATTCTTTTTTTCACAAACCATTTTAATGATGTTAGTAATGCAAGAGTTTAGTAATGAATGGGAGCCACAGACACAGCTATGGCAACATCTTATGCTCCAGACCAAGTAGCTACACAGATATATATATGTACATAAGATCTGCCACCGGAATAGAAACGTCTGGCAACAAGAAATAGTCTTTTTTTCATACAAGACATGTCGCAAAGGAACGTTACAATGGAAATAGCCTGCCCTATTTAATTTAAGAATGAATGGTAAATGAGCCACAAAGAAAACCACGCAAATAAAGAGTATAATTTCTACCCACTCGTCGTGAACTGGGTTGGACACACACCACAAAATGATGCGTGTACTGATGAACAAAGAACCACAGGCTCCTACGCTTAAGAACACATCTTAAAAAATACATTTAGGACATCTTCAGGGCTACAAATCGGCACACAAACTCATCGTTGCATCACCATCATGTGAAATAGAGAAGAAAAGAAAAAGAAAATGTCACCTCTGAAACTGGGGCCAGCCCAGGCCAACAACAATACATTATTAAATATTCACTTCAAGTTAGTAATGCATATGGCATTCCGTCATCCACAAATCTACTCCATACTATCCTTGTTTTTCCCCTTTTAAACATCTCACTTTTCACCCAATATATATCCAGCAGTGACAATGACACGTACTATACAAAACAGCTTAGTCCAGGCATCAGTGCTGGACAGCATGGGGAGGTTAACTAAACGTTGCTTATAGGCCCAATAGGTTCTAACACTCCATTCAATACTTGTTGATGCCAAAGATTCGGACTCTGTGTAGTTGTGGCAACTTTGGGATTAACACGCTTAGAAGCGAGACGGTGTTTATGACAAAGTGTGTCGTGTCGTACTTTGTGTAGAAACTGGCCAGGAAATATCTGTGGAGAAGAAAAATATAGACTTGTGAGGGAATTGTTTGAGACTTTCAATGGAAGACAATGAACATCAAAGCTGAACCACGGGACCTTCCGTGCATTCACCTATACAGAGCCTTATTTTCAGCTTAAGTAGGCTTGTAAATTGGCCTTTCAAATGTATGTTTTGATAACCTCTTCTTTCTCAACACCATAAAAATGTGATTGAAGTGAAATGTTTTTTTGGCAGTTTTGAAGTCAAGTTTCAAGTTCTTAACTTCTAAATCTTCATTAGGTTTTGAAAATAAAAAAAATTACACTACTTTTCCAAAACATGAGAATATTGTGTTAATGTTCTTGTTTAAATATCTATAACTAATATAAATAAAATAATACAAATAATAGCAGATAATAAAAAACAATCATAATAGAAAAGACTCGCGGTTACCATTCTACCTGCAGAGAATGATAATAATATTCTGCAACGACGGTCACATAAAACAAGTGTGTGCCAGTTAAAACTGCAACCCTGAATACATACAGAATAATTGGAGAGATTGTGAAGAACTTTCTGGAGGAGGTGAACTGCACACCGTAGTCTAGCTGCTCCCAGTGTGTGAGTAGCCTGGCCTTGCCTTGGTCTGGAGTCTCAAACGGAGTGCCCTTCACCGCATGCATGAAAACATACATCCCCTGCAGACAGAGACAGAGAGACAGAGAGAGAGAGAGAGAGCGCCATTGTTTGTCAAAGTTACATCACTAATCAACACGCAAATCTAAAAATGGAGCATGGACACGTGGCCTGCCAAAAGCATCACAATTTCACTGTCGTAACTGCATTCCATTCTAGGATAATCTACTCCGAAACCTATAGCAACCTCTACCAAAGACATGTAGTTAGACGGGAAATGAACACACACACACACACACACACACACACACACACACACACACACACACACACACACACACACACACACACACACACACACACA
>OMKP01091371.1:0-10082 GCA_900302375.1 Bathygadus melanobranchus | reverse complement strand
TCCTAACCAAATGCCCGAGCCACCTCATCTGGCCCCTCTCGACGCGGAGGAGCAGCGGCTCTACTCTGAGCCCCTCCCGGATGACCGAGCTCCTCACCCTATCTCTAAGGCTGAGCCCGGACACCCTGCGGAGGAAACTCATTTCGGCCGCTTGTATCCGCGCTCTAATTCTTTCGGTCACTACCCAAAGCTCGTGACCATAGGTGAGGGTAGGAACGTAGATCGACCGGTAAATCGAGAGCTTTGCCTTTCGGCTCAGCTCCTTCTTCACCACGACAGACCGGTGCAGAGTCCGCATCACTGCTGACGCCGCACCGATCCGCCTGTCGATCTCCCGCTCCATCCTTCCCTCACTCGTGAACAAGACCCCGAGATACTTAAACTCCTCCACTTGGGGCAGGACCTCATCCCCGACCCTCGATGTACTAGTAAAGTCCTTTGTTTGTGTTACAATTGTTTTCTAGTGGACCCAAATGCAGACTCCGACTCAGAGTAAGGAACAAAAGGTAGTTTGATGAGCGGTAATCCAGGGGAAATGTGAGAGCAGAGACAGTATAGATCCAGTTGGTGGAAACGGGGAGAAGCCAGAGGGACTGGTGGTGAGCAGGGCAGGCAGGCGAAGAACAGGTGAACATGCAGGGAGACAAGCGGTATGGCTGAAATGAAGAGTAGAGATCCTGGGACACAGGGAAAACAGGGTTAGGATGGCGTAGGAGAAACAAAGCTAGAATATCCAAGGCTTGAGAATACAATTCTAGAGACCAGGAACATGAGCTAACCACATTGCCTGAATCAACGATCTGGCGATGAGTGACTGTAAAACCGGGTAAAATAAACTGGAGGATCGATTATCAGTTGTGTAGACAGGAGCTGTGAGTAATTGAGGTGCCACGCCCACCATACACAAACACAGACAGGACAGACAGTGACGCACTGGAAACACAAGGGGGCAGGAGAACACAGAAAATTGGAGGCACGACTGAGACCGTGGTTTTAACTGTGAAACATGAAAAGTGGGATGGATCCTCATTGATTTAGGTAGTTTTAACCTAACGACAGAGGGATTGATGATGCTGGCGATTTCGTGGGGACCAATGAAACGAGGGGAGGGTTTTTTAGAGATAACCCTAAGTGGAATGTCCCTGGAGGAGAGCCAAACCTTCTGACCTGGCTGATAGTCGGGAGCAGGAGTCTGGTGGCAGTCAGCAAGACTCTGGTTTCGGTCAGCGGTACAAAGCAGGGTGGATCGCGTCTCTTTCCAGACCCGGCGGCAACGGCGAAGGTGGGTCTGCACTGATGGTACTGCAATCTCCTCCTCCTGGGCTGGGAACAGGGGAGGTTGGTAGCCCAAGGAGGCTTCAAACAGGGACATCCCTGTGGCTGCGCTGGTCAGTGAGTTGTGTGCATATTAAACCCAAAGAAGCTGGGAGCTCCGGGTAAAGGGGGTTGTGGGCAGCAACACAGCGGAGAGCTGACTCTAGGTCCTGAATTGCTCGTTCAGTCTGACCATTGGAAACCAGAGGAGACTCACCGAGGCCCCAAGCACTTGACAAAAGGACCTCCATACCTGTGATAAGGATTGTGGTCCCCGGTCCGAGACGATGTCTGAGGGGATTCTGTGGAGGTGCAGGACATGGAGGGTGAGCAGCTCAGCCATCTCATGTGCTGTGGGGAGTTTGGGGAGAGCGACAAAATGGACAGCCTTGGAAAAATGATCCACAATAGTGAGTATTTTGGAATTACCTCGAGGTGGAGGTAGACCGGTGACAAAGTCCAATGTGATGTGGGGCCAGGGGCGACCGGGGACAGGCATAGGATGAAGCAGCCCAGTTGGGGGCCGATGCAGCATCACCGTGGCCACTATGCAGGACGACAGGAGGATGGTATCTGAGTTTGATGGAGCCTCCTGGGTGAGGTACTGCCAGAAGAGGGCATCGGCCTTGATATTGTGGCAGCCGGGACAGTAAGTGATGGTGAAGTTGAAACGCCCGAATAACAATGCCCAACGAGCTTGACGGGAGTTGAGGCGTTTGGCAGACTGGATGTAGAAGAGCTTCTTATGGTTCTTATGGATGGAACGCTTTTAGACCCGTCAGTATTCAGGATCTTAATCGATATTTGTTTTCAACCCACATTGTGAAATGTATATCTATATATATATATATGATGTAATTCAAGTTTGATACAATTTGTATTACCCGTGATAGAGAAGAGCTGCCATATATAGAAGAAGGCATTGAAAGTTTGCAGAGCACCATGGATGCCTCTGAAGGTCTCTGGAAATCTGAAAACCTTGACATTGCTCTTCTATCTGTCAATTTGGTTAGTTGTCGCTGATTTAGAGGTGGAATCTTTAGTCACAGGTACTTCTCCTGCTATGAAGATGTGGCCACCTAACTGAGAAATGGGTGTCTTTTGCCCCTCTGGAAAAAAAGTGCACTATCAAGGACAGCACAAGGAATGATGATTGTTGCTAACTGTTTTTCAGATTACCATCAAAATACTGGAGGCCCAAGGACAATCCTGTTATCAAGCAGAGGTCACCATAGCCAGAGGGAAACTAAGCTAAGCTATTTTAAAAAAAGTAAATGAATAAAAAGTAAACAGTGATTTCTGGTAATTATGGGAAGGGTGGAATGTCCAATGTAGTAGTGATTAGCCATTTAGAAGCTTTATTGCAATGGAAAGGAGATGCTTGTAACGTCAAAAGAAGGGACATTTTTATACGCATCCTATGCTAACTAAATGCTTGGAGCCACCTGGCATTTTCAAAGTATTTTCTATTTCTATTCTATTTTCTATGTATTTCAATATATTGAAGTTTGACTGACAACATTGAATAAAACCTTATAAATGAAACCTAATCACGTTTTAAAAGATCCTTAATAGACTCGGTAACTTACCACTATAAAGTCCTACCGTCCTACCGTTTCGTGCCACACGTGGTCTTATCTTGCTCAATGTAGCGTGGATTACACACATTGCGCAACAACTTCAGCTGCTACGGTCACATGATTTACTGTTAACTGTGGGGTGCCTTCCTCTAGCTTGTCCTCTTGGCAATCTCTTGTATCACTGGCACCTGACCAGCCCTCACTGGCTTCACTTGACAACACTGAGGTCTGCATCAGGCTGAAACAAGGACAACAACAGCAGGCTAATACTAGGCTGCATTCCTAAGCTCACAATAAGCATAATAAAGTAAAGGAATGTTGTTGATGGTGTTTGAATCATAACACTGCACAATGTTTGACCCCAATATCAACCAAGCAACCAAGCTGCCTATCCATGAGAGCATCCAGGTACTTTGTACTGTACCATCAGCGATATATTGTTGTCTCCCTCTTTTGACAAATGTGTTACTTTCTATAAGTCGCTTTGGATAAAAATGCCCTAAATGTAAATGTACTTTTCCCCTGAGTCATGCCCCCGCCACTTTTTGGGTGAAAGAAGCCCCTCAAATTGAACTGGCGGTAAATTCAAATTCTGAGGTCTTTGCCAATTTAATAGCCATAAAAGAAAATTTAGGTCTGGCACTGATGGCTGGAAAAAGAGAAAATTGGAGATGGAAAAAATAACACAGGATAAAGGCATGTGATTGTTTGTGGAATCTGATTGAATGAATCTGACAGATTAGTATAAACCATGAGGTTGGCAGGCAGGTAAATTGATTATTTATATAGCACTTTTATCCAAAGTGCTTTACATTGCCTCACATTCACCCGTTCATACACCAATGGTGGTGTCAACCATGCAAGGCACCAGCCAGCTCATCAGGAGCAGTTAGGGTTGGGTGTCTTGCTCAGGGACACCTCGACACTTAGCTAGGGGGAGCCAGCAACCTTCCGGTTGCCAGACAACCGTCTCTGTCATGGTCTCAGTCTGGCTTCTGTCTACACACCTGATCATCGTCACCTCATCAATCCTTGTGTATATCTTCCGCAGTTTTCCAGCTACTCATTGTCAGTTCATAGTCTAAGTTATGGTTGTGTGTTTAGTTTTCGTGTTCTGGTTTCCTGTTTGGAGTTTCTTGTTTTCCTGGTGTTTCTTTTGTTTTACCGGACCTTGGATTATTTGCCTGCCTGCTTGCTACCTGCTCCTAAGTTTTTTTTCAATAAATTCCTACTGCAACCTCATCTGTTGGCTCGGGTGTCTGCATTTGGGTCCTTTCCCCTTGTTCCTTGTTCCAAACCGTGACAGTCTCCTTGACACCTCCTGAGCTACTGCCGCCCCCAGGAACACTCCTTGAGTGTGTGTGGTGGTGGCTGGTTTAACCTGTGGGCCTTGATCAGTCAATAGACCACAGGTGTGCAGCCTCACCCAGCCAAACTAATAAGCATGACTCAGGCCAGGTGAGGCTGCTTATACCAGCCACCAACCACACACACTCCACATACCCCCAACACCAATTTGAGGCCAGAGGGAATCCCCAGGCGAACCCTACTAATAAAACAATAAACTGGACTCTCAGGGTTACCATACCTAAAATAAAAACAACCCCCAACCCTATTGACCCCACACCCCAATGTGGCCAGCCAACCCCGCTCCCCCTCCTTCCTGGAGACCGGAGGCCCGGGCTGCTGACTTGGTTGGTGAAGGTGTCTCTGGTTATGGGCTGTTGCATGGCTGTTTGGATGGGCTGGGTGGAGGTTCGACAGCTGGGCCGTGGTGGAGCTTGCTGGAGGGCCTGGAACAGCACTCGCTAGAGCCACCCTCCACCAGGCAGACGTGGCACCTTCCCCATCTCCCTCCTGGAGAATGGGCCTTCGGCTGCGGTCCTACCTCGCAGGGGCGTGGTTGGGTCCTGGGCTGCTCCTCGCTTGTTGCAGCGGTGGCCAGCAACAGGCGGGCAGCCCAGGACCCAGCCACGCCTCTGCCTCTAGCCGAAGGCTCCACTGACGACCATGGTTGCCTTTATGGGAGAATTTTACTATACATTTAAGGGAATTATAATCACGATCTTGCCTGGTTATGGTAAATGAATGAACTAAATGTGGAGAAAACACTGAGAGGTGATATATACTTTTATGTTAACAACTCCTAATATGTACCACTAATAAGTAGTCTCCAGAGTTAACTGTTGTGGCCTGCCATACATCACATCCAGCTAAGAGAGAGAGATCTGGAACAGGAAGGCCCTATAAGGAGAAATGTAATGGGAGCCTTCTCTTGACTGTGGTTGTTTGAATGTAAAGATACATAGGATGTGATTGGTCAAGAATTGGGGGATGGATCCATAGGATAAAAAGTGTGGTTTTGAGGGGGACGGCAGCTATTTGTCAAACAAGTGTTGTTTTTTCCACAACACCTTGAGGGAAGGGTTGGTGCTGGGAGGCCTCTGTGTCCCCTTCTGGTCTTGGAGCAATTCTAAGAGCACAGATATGGACTACTGCTAAACATGTCAAATTAGTTAAACTAGCTACTTTAAATTTTATTTACTTTAAATGTAATTTTCCCTGTTGGGAAATTGCCTAGTTGTGGGCTAAACTGCCTCCTATTGTTGTGCTGAGTGTGTACCTAACAATTATAAGCTTGTAACTTTTTATCTATTGACCTAACAATCAGGAGTGCTTGAAAGTTGTTCTATTCAAATTGTACTGTACCATCAGCGATATATTGATGTTTGCCTCTTTCAACAAATGCACTTATTGTAAGTCGCTTTGGCGTCTGCCAAATGCCCTAAATGTAGATGTTTAGGGCCACCACAATCCTAGGGCCGGCCCTGATTATACAAGATGGCCACCACAACCGAGAAGGGGGTGGTGAGCCAGAAAAGACTGACCTGCTGTGGACAATAAAAGGAAGTAACCTATTTTTATTGTGACCTGTCCCTCCTTACCTGTGGAGTTTATTCTTTGTGCTGCCAGCTCTTAACCTTTTAGTATTCATCTATCGCTGCCAACTCACTTACCACCAAGATTATTTGTATATTTTTAAAAATGACTTTATAAATACTTTTTCAATTTTTTTTAAAGAAGCATTTGCTTCCATGAGGTTCATAACTTCTTTGGTCTATTTTATGTTTTTATTGTCAGTGGTTTTCAAACTTTGTGCCCAAGGCACACTAAAGGGCAAGCCAAAATCTCAAGGCACACCTGTATTCATATCCAGGCAAAATACCCTCTGAACCCTTGTTATCTGTAAACGTTTTTTTATTTACTAATGCCAAATCAAATTTGACAAACAATTATATTACTCACTACTATAATACATTTAAATTTCCAACTAAACATTTTCTTTGAGTCAATATTGCAATAATCATGTATGGTTGTCACAAAAATCCCACGACACACCTAGACTTGCCTCCGCACACCATAGGTGTAGGTAATTAAACCTGACATTAATTTGCCGTTGTCAGCAGGATTACCACTGACCTCACTAGACTAGCAACCTGAGCAGGCTAGAATGGATAACATACTAACTGCTGTCTTAGACCATTTTTTTTTTAATCAGAGTTCCAAAGTTCACTGGACATGGTGCAAATCTTAATGAGTGGAAAAGCAAGAAGAAGGCAATTCTAAGAGCACAGATATGGACTACAGCACAACAATGTGACTTTATTCTAAGCACCCTGGAGGGGAGGCCGGACGACAGGTCTTGAGGGCCAGGGTCGGTCTCAGCTGCAAGGACACAAGTTCCAGTCACACGTGGCTGTATACTCAGGGCCATGTGAAAACGTCGTACGCCACTTTCCCCGCAGGTTTCCGAATGTAAATAACTTTTACAATGTTTTTTAAAAGTACTGTAAATAAATTTAAAATTTTCTTTGCTCCCGTGAGGTTCATAAATAGTTTGGTCTGGGACCTATTTTATGTTTTTATTGTGTGGGCAATAATTGTCTACACAATAAAAACCTCATGGGAGCAAAGGCTTCTTCAGTCCTTTTTTTTAATATGCAAACAATCTTCAGGTGGTAGGTGAGTAGGCAGTGATAGATGAAGTGATTAATAAAAGGTTAAAAGCAGGTCCAGGCAGCACAAGGGATAAACATTTTCAAAAGCCCTACTTGTCCACAGGTAAGGAGGGACAGGTCACAATAAAAATAGGTTACTTAATTTTCTTGTCCTCAGCAGGTCAGTCTTTTCTCTCCACCCCACTTCTCGGTTGTGGTGCTCATCTTATATAATGACAGCAATCAATACAAAACATGGTGCAGGTGTGACTTAAAAAAAAGACGAAATTAAGGCAACACACAACTCATGTAAAAGGATTAAATATAATAAGGATAAACACTCTTGACACTCAACTGGAAAGGTTGACGTTGGATTTAACTGTTAAAATCAACCAAATAAAATAAGGTGCAAATATATATATCTATTACTAATGCTATCAGCACTCAAATCTTTGTAATATTGGCTCGGCCAATTATAGTAGTAGTAGTGGGTCAGTATTGGTTGGTGTCTGATGGGGGTGCATCTGGCAGCATGTGAGCCTATTGTCTCGGAGGGTTGAGCGTAGATCTGTGTACAGTAGAAGGAACCGATTGGACACGCAACCCTCCTGACACGGTGCTGATGGGTCACGGCAACTGCAACCAGCCCTGAAACCATGACAACCCCATGATGTTGAGATCCCACCATCTGTCTGTCACACATAATGAACACCATGGGGTAAAACATAGTGTGTGTGTGTGTTAATGGGTGTGTGTGTGTGTGTTAATGGGTGGATGAGTTAGTGTGAGAGAGAATGACAGTGAGGAAGAGCAAGAAAGCAAAGTGAATGACAGTAAGTGAGAGTGAATGGGTGAAATGTATTGTAGCGTTCACCGCTATTGAAGAGCAAGATCACGTTGCTGTACAAAATAAACTCTTTATTTTCGGCTATTGTCGGCCACAGCCACGCCTTACAGAACCAATTCGAACTCCATAACTCCGTACGTCTTTACCCACACTAGAACACAACTCGTACTCCCTCTCACTCCCCCCACCCCCTGGACACACACACACCCCCGAAAGGGGCGGCCTCTCCCGAACTCTCCCCAACAACAGTGCACTAAACAAACTGTACAACATCTCATAAATGGTAAATGGTAAATAACACTCTGATAATCTGATAACTGAACTATACCCCAAGGTGAACTTGGCCACGCTACTATTTGTTGTCGTTTTAGTGGAAACTCTTCTCGTGACATTGTGTCATACTTAAATAAAATACAAAAAAAACAGTAGCCTCATAATAATTATGATAGAATGTATGCTCAGCCGACGTTACGAGGAGGAAGCGGTCGTGCGCCGGAATAGATCAGAAGTCGCTGCATGTGAATCACGTGACATAGCTCACACAAGGACAGACAGTGTTGCCAACTTGACATGATTTAGGGACCTGTTAGCAACTTTATTCTAAAACAAACCGACTAGCGACTTTTTCAGACCATCAGGGAAACGGTGAAATATATATATTCAAATACATTCTAGTTCAGATGGAGTGAGTTTCCATTGTTGCGTTGACGCTCTCGCTCTGAAACTTTCTCCGCATGACTCTGTAATACACAGTGTACAATCTTATTCTCTCTGATTCTTCTCTGATATGGGAATAGTTTGCTTGAGATTCTCTCTCACTCTTTCTCCCCATATTTCTGAATTGGGGTGTTACTATCTTGTAAATATGTAGCTAAATAGTTTGTTTGATCTTGTGTATTGATATAGGTAGGCTATATGATTTTAATATTGTTGTTGTTAATAATGTTCGGTTGATCTTCTCCCTCCCTTTGTAGATTTTGCTTTTTAACTTCAAATATAGAATGTTCCTGTATTGAGTTTGTGATTATTTGGCTAAAGACTAAAGCTAAATACATCTACTTATCTGGCTTAAGGCGATCTCTTCCTCGTTTTATCGCGCATGACGCCATCCGCTAATTACTTTCATTGTAAAAGACAACACTGGACAGAGACGGACAGACGACTAGAGGCGGTGCATCAAGCTGCAACATTTGAAGGAGGGCGAGTTTAGCGAGAGGAGTTTAGAGACCAACTGAGTGTCGTTTTTAAAAACGATCAAAATAAAACAAGATGAAGGCAACCCCAGACGACCTGGTGTTCTTCGTCAACGGAAAGAAGGTAAAGAATATTTTTGGGGGAGAAATAGAAAGAGAACGCGTTTTCACTCAAATGTCCGTTAATTAAAGTAATTTAAATAGCGGAACTTAAAATAAAGTGCAAACAGATGGGGCGTTTTAGCTCCTGTTTGGTGACGCATTTCTTTTATACAGTAGATAGGTCTCATTCACATGCATTCTAAATTTGTAATCAATCATACGCATCTACCTCTTAATCGAACAGTTCTCCACACATAGGCCTATAGGTATTATATGAATTATTACTGCGTATTATATGAGCCTATATTACAGTAGGACTATATTATATAAGGTTAATATAAATATTTTCTGTCAAACTGAATGCAGATGCTGACATATTGTCAGTATGCTGAGTATTGTCATATTGTGTTATTATATATATTATATGTGTTAGTAATTATTTGTAGAGGCGGTCGGTCATGGAGGCGCTGCGCCTCGCCAGTGGGAAACCCTGAATCATTCGTTTGGAGTGACAAGATCGGAAAAATATCTAAATAGTCTACCTATGCCTAGTAAAACCGCCTATGAGTAGAGGTCATTCGCCGGTGGTTCCATTGTCTCCGTGTCGCAACTCAGCAAGGGACAAAGTGCAGAACTTTGTCCCCTGCTGAGCTTAAAGTTTCAATTGGTTCAAAGGTTCAACTTTTTATGCAGACGAATATTTAAATAATACACTCACAGACCTAGAAAGGTGTGGAATAAACGTATCGCATGTCCCCCCAAAAAATATTGTGATTGTGAATGAATAATAAAACAAAATTGACGGGTCCATAATGAATGTTTGTGAGCCAATAGTATACCGACGTTTGTATCACGTGGTATATGTGTCGTATAAGTGCTCAGAAACACCACTGCACTGCAAGTAATCAAAATCTATAACTAGGCCTACATGTTGAAAAATTAATTCATCACTTGATATGACCCTGTCTGTCTGAGGCTCACTCAGCTCACCAGAACTGAAAACCACTGGAAAGGAATACTTGAAATGGAAGAGGGAGGGGAGGGGAGG
>OMKP01091370.1:0-12500 GCA_900302375.1 Bathygadus melanobranchus | reverse complement strand
GCGCAGGATCCCCCTGGCCCACCGAGAGGAGATCTACCAAATCCTGTCCTTGACCGGTCCTCTGGTGAGTAACCTGTTCTACACCACTTCAGATATGTAAAGCGGTCAGCAGTGTAGCATACATTGTCAACAATGACGTATATTGTTTATTTAAGACTCATTGTGTATAGAGCTATAGTGTATAGTTTTTACTGTTATTCAAATGTATTTTTAATTCTTATGCAAATTTATTACCGTACTGTTTCACCTGTACTTTCCAGACACCCTGAATTATTTGATAAAGTACATCTTGTCTTCCTACATCTTATCTTATCTTAAATGCCTGCTAGGCTAGTCAGTCTCTATACACCCTGCAGGTGCATGCCCGACAGCTGGCCGACTAGATTGTGTTTGCTAAACACACTCATTCAAGCAGCAGACCTAACCCTATCTATGATTAAAACAACTATATAGATCAACTGGTACATTTGCTAATACTACTATTTACTATTTAATCATTCCACTGACACACTTATCCAAAGCGAGCAGGGGCGTGTCCGTGGCACATGCCCCTGCCCCCTCCAAACTGTGATTTGCCACCCCGAGTGCCAGCGTTACAAATTCTATAGATAATATATGTAGTATCCACTAAGTATATATTAAGTATAAGTATCCATTCTCCTCTCTGCTTCTGTGTTTATTGGGGTCCAGTGCCTACAGGTAGACCTTGGACATGAGGGTCCAGAGTCCATGGGGACTGACCATGTACTGATTGTGTTGTTGTTGCTGTTACACTGTCTCTTTCATTCTAGCTGTTGTCTCGCATCCTCGACTACTTCCTTCCCTTTGTGGTCACGATGTTCTGTGGTCGCCTGGGGAACCAAGTGATGGCCGGCTACGGCTTAGCTTGCATTGTGAGTGCTGCCGGCTTATCTGAGGAAACGGCCACTGTGGGCCTAATTAGAGCAGACACAAAGCAGACACAGTCATGAGGTGTTCCGGTTGCTGCCGCTAACATGAGCATTACAATATAATGACAACGCATACACAACAGTGCAGGCTTCTGAAACTCTCATTTCATGTTCATTCTAGGCTATAAATATTTCCATCACAGCTGCTGGAGTTGGTATGACCCGTGCAAGCGATACTCTAGTGGCCCAGGTTTGAAAATTAAAATAAAACCAAAAAATACGATATAAACAATTCGTTTTACTGCCGGTTGCTTACCTATGATCCGTGTCCCACCCTGTCCAGACGTTCGGGAGCAAGAACCTGCACCGTGTCGGGACGATTCTGCAGAGAAGTATTCTGATCCTGCTGTTGTTCTGTCTGCCCTGCTGGGGTCTGCTCATCAACTCCCAGGCTGTCCTGCTATCTGCTGGACAGGCTCCTGAGGTTGCCAGGTAACAGCACACATCGCGGCGCCCCAACCCCCTGGCAACCCTCCTCTTCTCTGTGGACCAGGGTGTATGGCTGAGGGTAATATTTGGATGTGTAAGCCAATTAGTGTGAACAGTTGTCGTCCTCGTCGTCTGCATACAAATGGAATCAGAGTCCAGGCTGAACTGTCAGGAGATGGGGTGCGCACACACAGGATAAAAGTAAATGTTCAAACACTGTTTTATTTGTCAACAAAATGGCGTTACATAATGTGGTATGACAAATTAAAAGGCCTTTTGTTCGCTTGGTCATATCAAAGAAATACGAACAGTTATTATTGCCAATGGTGATATACAGTATATATATATTATGTCACTTAATCTTAACGAAGCAATGCTGTCTTCTGAACTGACTTGTATTGTTATTTTAGAATCGCCCAGGTGTATGTGATAGCCTTCATCCCTGCAGTGCCAGTGAGTCAATAGCTTTGTCACACTTTCAGTACATTATAGTTGCATTATACCACACACTGTTGCATTAAGCAAAACAATTTCACTATACATTTTTCCATCATCCCTTGAATGTCGTCGTTGAAAATGCATTGAAACGTTGCTTTCTTCCAGGCAATTTTTCTCCATAAACTACATCTGTGTTACCTCCAGAACCAGGTACTGACTCCCACATCGGAGTACTGTCCCAGTACTCCCAACATTCAACACTTTCGGACCCCACATTGATAGGAAAACACGTAAGAGTGTGTTTTCGTGTTGTTGGTGTTGTTCGCAGGGGTGACTAGTGTATGTGTGTGTGTGTGTGTGTGTGTGTGTGTGTGTTTTCTACTTTCAGGGTATTATCATGCCTCAGGTGTACATGTCTGCGCTAGCAAACGTGGCCAATGTTCTCACCAACTTCGTCCTGGTTAACTGGATGGATCTGGGTCTCAAGTAGGTGCGCTGCTCACACACACTTGTTTCAGGTATGCCTTAGAGAAAGCACACACACATATAGTAGGCCTGGCTACACATGTACGTTAAAGGGGCTACATGTAGGATTTTTACATGCATAGATCACTTCAAATGACATTTACATTGACATTTAGAACATTTGACAGACGCTTTTATCCAAAGCGACTTACAAAAAGTAACACATTTGTTGAAAGCGGGAGACAACACAATATATCGCTGAAGGTTCAGTACAATTAGAACAGAACAATTTACAAGCATTCCTGGTTGCCAGGTCAATAGAACAAGTTTACAATCTTACAATTGCTAGGTTTACCATTATATGAACAGTTTCTAAACCTGACGCTCTCCGTTGCGTAGAACAGCCTCTCAACCCACAGACGAAATTTCTGATTCTTATACATGATACCTTTAAAGGGGAACTTGGCCAATTTTCAGCCGATGTCAGAGCATTTCAATGTACTATATGCAAATATATTCAGAGAGACAGCAAGCATCGGCAACAACTGCAGGCGTTTTTCACTCGACATCCCTGTAGCGACTCTCCTGCTACCGGGGGTTCAAATGAGGAGAGACTCGTGGTGGCACAATGATCGTTTATTAAAGAGTCCTCCTAATTCCTCCTGTTGTACGTTATAATCGGCTAACTGGCGTGATCTGGATGGACAAGGCTTCTCTTAGCAGGGACCCAGCGTCACTATGGGGGAGAGCAAACACATGTCAGCATAAATCGTAATTCATTCATTATGCTCACCACCCACAGCTGCGGCCATCGCAGGAATTAGCCGACCCGCATCAGGACCAGACATACTTTTACTCTTGCAAAACTGAGTGGTGTATTTGTATTCATAAAGGAAATGAAAATCATTGCTGCATCTTTCCTGTTTGCCTTCCAGTGGATCTGCTGTTGCCAACAGCCTCTCGCAGATTTACCTCTGTACGTTCATGTTTATTTACACTCGGTGGAATAAATTATATGTCAGCACATGGAGAGGTAAGAGACTTTTTATTGCAAGCCAGATTTTCTCATAAATGTAGTGCTCGAATCCAAAGGTGACCAGCAAGTGCATTCGCCATCTGAGCTCCTAGACTTCCTGGAACACCCTGCCCAGGAAAATAAGTCCAACAGAATTAGTAAATTCTTTTAAATCACTTTTTAAAACCTTTTATACACTTTTGGTCTTTTATGTGAGTAGTTTTATTATTCCCTTTTTATTCTTCCTTTATCATTTGATCTGTTTTATTGTGCATGTCAAAGCACTTTATCATTATATACTTTATTGTTATTATTTTTATTATTGTTGTTGTTGTTTTTCTTATTATTATTTTTAAATAGATGGATGCTATTGTCTTGGAAGGTTTTATTCTTCCTCTGGTGTGTGTGTGCGTGTGTGCATGTGTGGTGTGTGTGTGTGTGTGTGTGTGTGCGTGTGGGGTGATAAGCAGCTCTCCATCGCCCTCTACAGGCTGGTCTGCAGAATCACTGCAGGAGTGGGGCTCGTACATGAGGTTGGCCATCCCCAGCTGCATGATGACGTGCTTTGAGTGGTGGATTTTCGAGTCCGGGGGCATCCTTGCTGGTAAACATGTTTGGCGCATATGTGATACAAAAAATAGTGCTTATAGCAATTGTAAATAAGAAAAATGACTATATGTAAGAGCTATACGTTTGATACAACCTTTACCTTTGACCAGGGTTACTGGGGGAAAATGATCTGGCTGCCCAGCATGCTGTCATGATGGTGGCCCTCATCGTGTACATGGTAGTGTATTCATAGAACTACTAATACTATAGTATTAGTATAGTATTAGTATAGTATTATTATTACTACTTACCACACCTATGCAAATCACAAATGCTACTCTCCAACTAGACTATCAGACCCTTATAACTTAACTGACAACTGAACAACTAAGTAGTATGTTTTACCAAGTAGCTTGGACTTTGTGCCTTGAGCAGTATCAGATCAGATACCAAACCAGATTAGAATTGATTGTCTGCTACGTGTAAACCTTGAAAGGTGATATATAAATTCAGCTTGTTATTCATTATTATCATTAGAGACTGTAGATCAATTATTCATTAACCTTGACTACAGATCCCTCCTGTCCCCTACATCCTTAACAACATATCCCTCCTGTCTTCTACATCCTTAACCACATATCTCTCCTGTCGACTACAACCTTAACCACAGATCTCTCCTGTCCCCTACATCCTTAACCACAGATCTCTCCTGTCCCCTACACCCTTAACCACAGATCTCTCCTGTCCCCTACACCCTTACCTTAACCACAGATCTCTCCTGTCCCCTACACCCTTAACCACAGATCTCTCCTGTCCCCTACACCCTTAACCACAGATCTCTCCTGTCCCCTACATCCTTAACCACAGATCCCTCCTGTCCCCTCCATCCTAACCACAGATCCCTCCTGTCCCCTACATCCTTGACAACAGATCACGCAGGGCATCAACGTGGCCGCCTGCATTCGAGTGGGCAACGCTCTGGGAGCCGGAGACGCGGCTAGAGCCATCCTAACTAGCAAGGTGTCTCTCTCTCTCGCTGGTCAGTCACCACCATGCTCTCTTAACCTCTCTCTCTCGCTCTCTCGCTCTCTCTCTCTCTCTGGTCAGTGACTGCCAAGCTCCCTTGACCACCTTCTAACCTAACCATGTGTTGTAGTATATGGAACCATCCATCACACCTTAATGTAAATGACTAAATCTTCTTTTTTCTACATTTCCTCTAATATAACCTTGAAGGTGGAGTCGGGGTTGTTGCTTGCCTTGTGCTGGCCTCTTCCAAGTCAGTGATTGGCCTCATGTTTACGTCCGATGAGTAAGTCGTAGACAGTAGACAGCAACAATAACACATGGTTTGGAGTGATGGAGTTGTGGCATTTTTTTTAACAACCATTATGCACCTTCACGGTTGATGCTTGTCTTACAGAAAAATTGTTGCACTGGTCTCCCATATGATGAGTGTGTACTGTGTTGTCCCACTGTTTGATAGTCTTGTGGTGAGTGCGAAGCCACCCAATGTGATCAGCTGCAAGCAAGCAGCTTATTAAGATGGAAACACTCTTTTTATTGGCAGTCATGTGTTCATTGACAACGTCACACAATGACAGGATCTTTTCTCCCTTGTCTTCCGTAGTGCGTGGGCAGCGGTATCCTATTGGGCTCTGGCAGACAGAAGATCGCAGCTGTGGCAAATCTGTTTGGTTATTATTGTATTGGGATTCCTCTGGCTGTTACTTTGATGTTTGTGGCCAAACTGAGAGGCATAGGTATACAATAAGATAAGATAAGATAAGATGGCTCTTTATTGTCCCCGAGGGGAAATTGCAGAAATAATTAAAACGAAGTTAAAGTTAAATTACTCAGAATACTAAAGTACTAACATACTAACTAACAATGCTAACAATAAATACTAAAGAACTAAGGGTACGTTACGGAAGATAACTAAAAATAACTAAAAACAACAAAAGTAAAAAGATGGCTGCTGCAAGGCTGCCTGCTTCAGCTGGCGCCGGAAGTGATATAATATTGTGGAGTGTGTGTGTGCGTGGTCGGTGGCTGGTTTAAGCAGCTTCACCTGGCCCCGAGTCAGGCTGATTAGAATCTGGGGCTGGGTGAGGCTGCACACCTTGATCGGCAATGCGCCACACTCAAATTTCTCATGTTAACTGTTCAAAGTTTTGACATTAAAAGTTTTAGTAGTGGAAGAAAAAACTTTTAAAGTTGTCATGTTGGAATGGGTGGAATCTTTAAATGTCAACTAAGTCTAGGGAGGCTTTAGTTGTAAGCTTCTCTCATGTCCACAGGCTTTTGGATTGGATTCCTCACAGCGTGCTGCATACAAGCCATGTTCTACATCGTTGTCATCTCCAACTTTAACTGGGAAACGATAACAACAGAGGTATGCAACCTGGACCCACAACACACACACACCTTGGGCCTTGGTTCTCCACAGATGTTCGCTGCTTGTAAACTGTATTCATGCAGTTAATACAGAGAGCGTTGTTATTTATTGAATACCATTCATTAAACAGATGCAAACTGTCCGGTTGCGAGTGAAATTTGATCGTGCAGCGCTTACAGATTCTCGTTAACCTAGTTAATCGATTTTTTTATTTTTTATTAAGTAACTAAATTACCTTTACTGAAAGGCTTGTTACTTCGTTACTTCAATGAGAGCAGAACATTACACATACCGTGTTTAAAACATCAATCATTTTTTGTATCATTTTGTAACGATGACAGCCATTGCTTAGTAGAGTTCAGTGATGTTAATGTGATTACAAATTAAAACTGTCAAGGTGATTAACAATGTTTATATTATTCCATACTGCAACGACTGAAATTAAAGCTATAGGCACATTACCAATGGCAGCATATCAAAGTAGACATTTAAAAAGTTACTTATCAGTTATGCATTACTTTTTGTTGGAAGTAATAAGTAAAGTAATGTAGTTACTTTTTAAACGACGTAATTAGTAACTAATTACTATGACTACTAAGTGACCATATGTGGACGAGAGGGTGGAGTGTCTTTTCGTATGACCAAACGCTGAACAAGACCTTTTTAAACGATCAAAATGTAACAATTAGCTTTCACAAACTGAAACACACTGTGAAAGGCTAAAAGTTGACACTGACAACATCCAAAGACAAGTTCAGGTCCAGGACTACAGATCTGATAGGTATAAACGGTGTGTTCTCTTTGTAAACCCTTTGTCCCCAGGCTGTGAAGCGAGGTAGGAAGAGCATGCATGTGGCATCGCCTAGCGGGCCGGTTCCTCTTAACCCAGAGACTTCCAGCCAGGGTGTTAACGACGACCACCACAGCAGCGTGAGTGACCTCACTTCATTCACACACCGCTTCGCCATCAAACGCAACACCACAACATGAAGAAGGCAGGGGTGTTCCACTCCCCGCCGAAAAGTGCTGGGTTCCATCCCCCAATGTCCGCAGCCTAACCTGCAGGGCATCCCTGACTACCCTTACCTGCTCCTCAATGACATTTACATTTACATTTAGAGCATTTGGCAGACACTTTTATCCAAAGCGACTTACAAAAAAGAACACATTTGTCGAAAGAGGGATACAACAATATATTGCTGAAGGTACAGTACAATTACAACAGAACAAGTTCAAGATCAAGCACTCCAGGTTGCCAGGTCAATAGAACAAGTTACAAGATTACAATTGGTAGGTTGACTCTTACTGTACAACAGCAGGTAGCCAGGATAAGGTGTTACACAAGTTTTGTGCCAGGACATACCAGCATTAGAGCTGAAACGATTACTCGAGAAACTCGAATAATTCGATTACAAAAAATGGTCGAAGCAAAATCTCTGCCTCGAGGCTCCGTTTAACTCCTATGACAAGTTGGCGCGATGGCGGAGAGCCAAGACACCTTCCGTAAAAGACAGAGAATGTCCAAAGTTTGGGATCATTTCACACTTAAAAAAGAAGATAACAAAGTGCAATGTGTCTACTGCAAAGCAGAACTAGCGTACCACAACAGCACGTCTACGATGATTCAACATCTGAACCGAAAGCATACAGTTAACTCCAGCTCACCAAGCTTCGCCGACACAAGGTAACGTAAACATTGATGTTAGCTAATTTAATGTAGCCTACCGTCGCTAGTTAGAACGTATGGTGTTCGTAGCGGCTGTAGCCTGATGTCGGTATGACTAGATATCACGTTAAGATGTGGAAACTAATTTGTGTTAAATTGCAAGAGAGTAATAGCCTACACCAAATAATTCCTTTTCACACACACACACTCATCTCGTCTCTAACAAACACACACCCTTACTCCCGGTGTTAGGTTACCACCACACCATATAGGCCTACTCCAGACATTATTAATAGGTTATTTGGTAGTAATGGTTAATACTCTATATTAAGATGTTTACTTTGAAGTGAGTATAGGGCTAGTTTAAATCATGACATTTGTTATGCATATTTATATATATATTTGTATTTTTTCAGCACACGGACAGCTTTGTTCGCCCAGCTCTGTCATGCACTGTTGAAGAAGCCGCCTTGCTAACAGAGAGCATTTGGAATATGCTGGTCACTGTCCATGGTGGAGGACAAGGGATTTAGAAAGATGATTTCAACTTTCAACCCTAAGTACAGCATGCCATCAAGAACTTATTTCACAAATATGATGGAGAAGAAGCACCAAGAAATAACAGAGAAATTGAAAAGTGTCCTTCAGGACACAGAGTGTGTCCTGAAGGACACAGAGTGTGTTGATTGACCAGACATCTGGATAAATACCTGGATGTTTTTCTCAGGAATAAAAGCCAATTGCTTGGTCTATTTAACAGGCCTGTCATTTCCGTTGTGCATTATTTGGTATTGTTGTTTAATAACGCAAAATCATTTTTTTATCAGATTACTCGATTAATCGATGGGATAATCGGTAGAATACTCGATTCTAAAAATATCCGATAGCTGCAGCCCTAACCAGCATACAGGATGCTACAAAATGACATGTATCTGAATTCACTGTCAGTCACGTTGGTTAAAAGTGCTAAATTATTTTTTTGGCTACCTTATTTGGGGGTCTTTTTCAATGATGTCCGTTCCTTCTGGTATGCTTCCATTGAGCACCAGATAGCCCAAGAAAACAAGGACCAACAATAGAAATCTTGTTTTGCAATCTTGCTATCACACATACATTCAAGTGATCATAGGTTTGTGTTCATTCTACAGTCAGTGAACAGTCATATCGCGGAGGGCGAGGAGAGGCCAGAGGGACGGCATCTTGTCCAGCGATCGGAGGTTGTCCCGGGACCCAGAAAGCGCCTCTCCACAGCCCAGCTGATCCTGAGGCGGGGTTTCACCGCTGTTGGTATGGTTCTGCTCCTGGCTGTGGGGGTTAGTGTCTACTGTCTGCTGCCCCTCCCAGAGACCATCATCCCCCCAGAGAGGAACCGGACCACGGGATGGACAAATATGACGGACACCACTCCCGATCCGGTTCTGTCCACCACATGGGTCTCACATATGTAGTGGACCCGGACCAAATCAACCCCAGCTTTATCTTCACTCATATTAAAAAAAACTAAAACAAATCTGAATTCACACATTTTGAAGCTGTTCTGCATTTGTTTCCATATGATTTGTCATCTGTTTTACAGCAATACTTTTTTTTTCTTTCCTCCGGTGCAAACCATCATTCATTTACCATTTACCATCTGTCCCAGTGCCGATTTTCTTTCATTTTACTTTCGCGGCACTCTCTACTTCTTTAGACTCAAGTGACAGCAGCCCGGCCTTGGTGGAACGCATCTTCCTTACTGGGCGTGAAGCCACATACTGTTCTACTATCCCAAGACACTTCAGCAGTGGATGTTTGGCACTGGGGTTGGGTTGGTCATGGGACTACAGGAGTGATCAGTAGTTTTGTGGTGATCCCCATGGCCAGGATGGAGAACATGGCGGCCAGTGCCAGGCTCCGGCGCAGCACCAGGCTTCGGAAGGAGAGACTGGGCTGTGCTGGTCGGAAGGCCGGTCCATCCATGCTGTCGGCCGGTCCATCCATGCTGTCGGCCGATTCATCCATCGTGTCGTCATGATCCTTTAGCTTGATGTAGCCCCCCCTGAGTTCTAGAGTGTCTGGTTCACCACCTGAATCCGAAATAAATACTTATTTTAGGATAGTGGTTGCTCCGAAACACGGCTGAAAGGAGTTTTTTTTTTTAGCAAGATTACCTGCTCCTAAATTACCTGTACCTGTAAGTGACTTTGGATGAAAGATAAAAGATCTTGAACTACCTCAACTAACTATGAAGTAGTAGGAAGTACAAAGGAGCCCTACTGCTCTGTGCGTCCAGCCTACAAGGAATGATGACAAAAGTTCTTACATCTTTCCATGTTTCCGTGTACTCCAGCTCTGACCTGAGCCTAGAAGAACAAACGGGAGTTATTTAGAAGTAATGAGCAATCAGCTTTTAAAATACGCAGAACGGGAGGTTTTTCCTCACCTCGACAGTGACCTTCTTCCAGTCCATCCTCACCAGGAAGACGATAAGAAAGGTGGACTGTAGAGCAACACACACCAGCAGGCCTATCCACAGACCTGCAAAGACACATTTACACAACAAGGTCCGTTGAGGAGATAAAAGACGACGAACAGAGCCCCCGACTCCGGGTGTTTGAAGACTCTAGCTCATGCTCACCGTTGATCTTTCAAAAGGCGACAGACATGAGTGCTTCCAACAAAAGACAACAAAGGATATAGTCTCCTCCTCACCCTTGATTCCTAATTTGGCGGCGAACATCAGAGAGACTCCGATCGGGAAGCCGATGCCGTAGTAGCCCACGACGCCGCAGATTGCGCCGACACGCTGCATCCCTGCACCTCTTATGATGCACCCTGAAGAAGCCTGTTCCACGCAAAAGCCAAGGCTCCTTAGCTCACCGTAGGTTACCTCATTATCTTACTTGATGCATTCATCATCTGCATACTGCATACTAAAGGGTGAATTCTACATATGTAGAGCAGACACAGGTCTCCATGTCGCAGGCATCGCCCACAGAGGCCGTCGCTCCTCTCCGAATACGTGACCATGGACGGCAAGCTTATGCTTTCGGCACTTACTTCTGTTTGAGGAGGTTTGCATGTGTTTGCCCGACGCATCATCTTTACATTGTAAAGACCACAGTGAATTAGTGACTTTTGGCGGAATATGCTCAAGCCTCGCCAATGCAGAAGAAATAGAAGTTGCACAGGATACAGAAGTCATCATTCACCCACATGCATGGACACATTTGCTTACCGCCAGCGCATCCATGATGAGAAATGGAGCATACAGGGACAAAATATCAGTGACTCTCTGTCTGATTTCTCTAGTCGGAGAGAAAAACAACAACTATTTAGGATTGTGGTACAACATTTGCGTTGTCCCAGTTCCCTTAAACATAGTTTGTTGTAGTTACATGTCACAAGACATGTTTGGTCACTCCTTATTGGAATTACAGATATAGAAGTCATTTAATTTGCATTTAAAGTTCATGGTTGTTTAAGTCTGTAATCATTTACACAACAAAGGGAGGGTTCATCTTTAAAGACTAAAGGTTGTACTAATAATTATACATAAGTTATACTGGAGAGGTTAAGTTAATATAGTAGTATAATAGTATAATGTATGGTAACTTGGAAGTATGCATGGAATTAATTTACTTACTCATCATATGTAAACACATATGATATATGGTCCTTTAGGCTCCATATGATGACCGCCAAGAGTGACGAAAGCACAACTGTAAAGTCAGGTTGAATTAATAACACATTACAGTCGGATAAACACATTGGATTCATTTAAAACACAGTCAACGTCTCCTCTTCCATGTTTACAACGCACTTCTCTGAACAGACAGAAGCAGCACCATACGTGGACATGAATGTATTGCTCGCATGAGGGATCGCGAGTGTGTTCAACGGCTGCTGGAACCGACCTGAGCAGAAGACGGTCAGTTTAGCAGACAGCCTGGCCTGCTCTGTGTCCCCAGCACCCAGGGCGTTCCCCACCCTCACGCAGCCCGCGATGCTGTACCCTATGGGGAACTGAGAATCACAATCCTAGCGTCAACCTCCAACCGACACGCATTCCTCAGGTTAAGCATCACGCGTGACGTGTCGTTCACACAAGAGACACCGTGAGTCGTTCCAGAGGGCCTTGTTTACCATGTAAGCCATGTTTGCTAGTTCGTACACGACGGACTGAGCTCCAAGTTCCACCTCGCTGATCAAACCTGTGAAATGAAGTGAGCATCAGCATGTATCAGTATGCCTAACATCATGAAGATTCTTTTTCTATGAGGAACGAAATAGCAAAACGTTGTAGTTGTGTGATTTAGACAACTGACAACAGCAAGAGGTGTCGGTATTGTCGGCGAGAGTGTGGGATCAATTTCTTAGATTTTTATTTAATTGCTGAGGGACACCAATGGAGTAGGTCCAGAGAAGGGGGTGCAACAGCTGTAATATAACCATAATTATTGCTAGCAGCCATTCCATCCCCTTAGTATTGCTAATGAGTATACTGTATAATAACCCCATGTTAGCATGCGTCTACTGTGACTGTATCTAGCTGGTGTTCCTGCTCTAGACTCCACAGGACCTCTAGTATCTAGTACCTGCCAGGAAGCT
>OMKP01091369.1:0-10508 GCA_900302375.1 Bathygadus melanobranchus | reverse complement strand
AGGGGCCGTTCCATGTGACCTGATATGTGCGGTCCGTCAGGTAGGAGGTAAACCAGAATAGTGCAGATCCCGCAATGCCGAGTTCGGCGAGGGTGAAGAGGAGGATCTGATGGTTCACAGTGTCGAATGGGGCAGAGAGGTCAAGTAAAATAAGTACTGATGAGAGGGATGAGGCTCTGGCGGCATGGAGGGACTCTGTCACCGCGAGCAGGGCAGTCTCAGTGGAGTGTGCGGCCTTGAAGCCAGACTGGTGGGGGTCGAGCAGATTGTTTTCGGAGAGGTAGGAGGACAGTTGGTTCAAGAGCAATAATTGCGGTCCCTTTTAAAACCCAGCCAGTTAGTCACAGGATAAATTCACAGAGTAAGTAAAGGTTAGGGCTCCATCCACGTAACTCGTTAGAAAGTATTAAATACATTTTTCCTCTGCTGCCTCCCATTTTTCAAAATGGTTGTATTCTCCAAATAGATTAAAGAAATGTTGTTAGTTTATCAAGTTGATATCTCAGCCGTACTTGCTGCAGTTAATAACATTTTACATTTAGGGCATTTGGCAGACGCTTTCATCCAAAGCGACTTACAATAAGTACATTTGTTGAAAGAGTGAAACTCTATATTGCTGACGGTACAGTAAGATTAGAATTTCATGATTGTTAGGTCAATAGAACAAGTTTCAAACTCATAACTGCTAAGTTAATAGATTAGATAAGTTTCAAGGTTATAATTGCTAGGTTGACCCCTTGCTGTAAAACAGCAGGTAGCCAGGATACGTACAAACATACAGGATGCTACATAATGTGTTGGGAATAATCCAACACCCCTACGATTCACATGAAGTAGTGTGTGTATATGTCTATTGTAACGTCACTAGTCTGTTCTAACCATTGACACATGCTGTTGAAGATCAACCATAACTAGCCATGCTATTGTCTAATTTGCCTTCACCACAACTAGCTGTCTGATTTGCCTTAACCTTTCCTCCACAAGTGGGTATCACACATCATGTATTGTGCAGAGAACCTGACTAACCATGATGAGCCCTGTTCAAGGACACCATCCAACTGGACCTTGAAGAAATGACTCACGTATAGTGGGCGGATGAGAAACTTTGTCTGATGATTGTCTGAAGTTGATATTTGAGTAACATATGAAACCCCAGATGTTCTCGCTATGTCGCCGTGGCCCTGGTGCACCTGTGATTGTCAACATGTGTTTAGCAAAGAACTGTGGCCATGTTGTATATGCTCCACCCTGTATAACTATAACATGTTGTGTATGCTCCACCCTGTATAACTATAACAACATGTTGTGTATGCTCCACCCTGTGTAACTATAATAACATGTTGTGTATGCTCCACCCTGTGTAACTGTAAGAACTGTACCCATGTTGTGTATGCTCCACCCTGTGTTGGTTGTGTTGCTGTTATGTCAATAAACCTCCAACTCTGCTGAATCCCCCGAGCCTGTGCATCATTTCCTTTAAACTAGTCTTTAAAAGTATAGTCGATTCTTCTGATTCAGTCGACCAGAGGGATCCCAGAGGGGATGGGATCCAACCCTGGTTGGGTAAGTGGGAGTGGGTTAGGGAGGAGAGGTGGTGGGGGGTAAGGAGGGAAGCTAAGCAGAGTCCAGGTGAACTCTGAACAGCTTGAATCTCTTGCGGAAGCTGATTAGAGACTCTGCTGTCCTGACATCGGTCGGAAGTAAGCTTTGACAGCTGTGCTGAAATGAATGTAGCTGGGGGATAAGACGCTGTGCGCTGAGCCAGGCATGGCGTGGACATGGCGTGGACATGGCATGAAACATGCCATTAAAAAGTCATGCCCTATCAATTAGCTCATATTAGGAGGAATCAGGGATGTGTCTTCCTGGACAGCTTGGCCTATAGAGTACACAACCAGTAACAACGGCATCACAGGCAGTTCTTTGTGGATTAATTAGCAGGTTGTGTAATCATTTTGTAGTGCTCTGTAGATACACTGTTCCTTTAAGAGACAGACTCAATGTTGTGGCAAAATGAATACGCTGCTAACTCACACAGAGACATGAAAAAGGAACAAGAGTATAGTTCTGTTTGCTGTTCTCTCTCTCTCTCTCTCTCTCTCTCACACACACAAACACACACACACACACACACAGGTGGTTGTGTTGGCCTGTGTTTGGTTAGAGTGTGGGTTGGGATCTGTGTCGTTGTTTGCTTGTCTGGCCTGTGAGGAGCCCACTTCATCTCACACTAGTGGCAGAGATGGTAGTAACAGGTCCAAGTCAAATGTTCTCCACCGTTTGTCTTATTATGTTTTTATTTGTAACTACGTAACGTCTCACCCTTCATCGCGCCATCATGCAGAATGACGGTTAGAGGCAACATCACATTAAAGAGGAATGGTAGGAAGTAACTAAGTACATTTACTCAAGTACTGTACTCAGGTACAAATGTGAGGTACTTTTACTTTACTGGAGTATTTCCATTTTCCGCTACTTCATACTTCTACATCTCAGAGGTATATATTGTACTTTTTACTCCACTACATTTATCTGACAGCTTTAGTTACTAGTTACTGTGTAGATTACTATGAACAATACAAAATATAATCAATCAATAAATTAGGATATTTTTCTCAACAAGGTTTCTTAGTCCCCTGGGGGAAATTCTCAAGCTACCCAGCAGTATGTAAAGTAATATATAAAATATATAAAAATGGAATACATTAAACTGCTAACACATTAATGCATCAATAATTACTTTTACTTAAGTAACAGATCAGAGTACTTCTTCCACCTTTGGAGGAATGGAAGACGATGGAAACAAGCAAACAGCAACACCAAATATTCACCAGTTGTCTGCCGCTGGTCCTGCTGGTCCCGCTGATCCCGCTGGTCAGAGTGATATCCGGCCTACCAGAGGGGACAGAGAGTCACCGCGTGGAACACACTGCATCCAGGTGATCATCAACGGTAATGAAGGCTGAGCGTTTTTGTGTCTTTACTGGGTTAGTCTTCTACACGCACACACACACACACACATACTACTGCACATGTTACAGTTATCAGAGTTCAGTTCCCTGCAGGTCTCTGGGCATGCGCTTCTATTTCTGGATGTCGGTGTCGAAATACACCAGTCATCCATCTGACAGAACGTGTGTGTGTGCATATATGTGTGTGTGTGTGTGTGTGTGTGTGATCTGTCGCTGGACAAATCCCTTCAGAAGAGGAGTTGGAATTTGGCGTGTAATTAAAACTAAAAGTAACCCTGTAGTGACATTGTTCCTTCTATCACAGCTGTACTTCCATATAAACCACGCTTGTAAACTAAGATGGACACACTATATTTAGGATGGAACCTAGCAACAGAGAGGTGTTACCAGGGCAAGACCTGTCCCTAACCATGTTATTGTTTTGGATGTGTTTTGATGTAGGCAAATTTATAGATTTCAATATGAATTGTTGTACAAGTTTGTAGCAGTGTTGAACTGCCACATAAGTGGCTTCTTCAGGGTTCCCCAAGACAGCAGGACACAGGAAGGTGGCGAATAATCCGGTTTATTGTAAATGGTTGCAAATGAATGACAGAGCACGTGGTAACTCTGCTAGCATGCTAGCGCTCTCCTGAGTGTGTGTGGTTGTGGCTGGTTTAACCTGTGGGCCTTGATTAGTCAATGGGCCACAGGTGTGCAGCCTCACCCAGCCAAACCAATCAGCCATGACTCTGGCTAGGTGAAAGTTCTACAAGTTTCATATTGTTGCATCATTTACATTACATGAACGGTAATGACGGTGAATGATACCAGAACTGAAACCATCTCAGGATTTACAGTCAGGGACTGAAGCATCGATCATCACAACCACTGGGGTGGTTATGAGTCTGTGTTTTCCACACAGTGTAGTCACAAGAACCTGCAAGACAACATCACAGTGTCAGAACCTCTAGAACCGTCAGAACCTCCAGAACCATCAGAAACGTCACACCTCCAGAACCATCACAACCTCCAGAACCTCCCTCACCACCCACTAGTTCCACCTAATGTTAACACTACATCACACTGGCCCAGTGTAGAACTCTTACTTGTTAAAAGTTAAGTCCTTTTACTGCATATTGAATGTTGTGTTTTTTACTCTGTGGCTCCCATATGTACAGTGTCCTTGAGCCTGAGAAAGGCACTTTTAAATCGACTCTATTATTACAATTATTATTCATTACAAATGCATTTGTTCTTGGGTTTTCGTCACTGCTTATCAAACAAGAGCAGCTTTTCCCCCAGGACACATTTCATCATGTTGTAGATTCAAAACGTTTGAAAACGCTAGGACCAATCAGCACTTAGGGGAGGGACTTACAGGTCCTGACGAACTAAAACAACAACGGCAGCGGCCGAGGGTTGTGTAACGATGAAAAACGCTTTCGTCAGAAATACACTGAATGAAGGATGAACAGAAATCTGCACTGAAGTCTCGTCTCAGATCAGAATACGGTTTTGCTTTACTTCCAATCGGATTCTGCAAGATAGAAGACAGCATTCTGATTGGCTGAAAGTTTTTTGAACCACGTAAGGCCACCACCATATTTGTCAATCGCTGAGACTGATATTCATTATGAAACAACAACGTCATCAGGGCGGTCTCACGAGGCTAGCATTATTTGGGGTCCCACCATGAGTGTTGTCCCGAGGTGTACAAATGGCCGGTATACGTCTCTCACCCACGTCATGAACACACAACTACCTCCACCTGCTTCCAGTTACTCCCCATCCCCAACACAACACGAGGCATGAATTAAAACAAAAAAGACATCCCTACGGAGCCAACACAGACGCATCATTGTAGGACGAACACACGCATCGTGACCAGGGCACGGTTAGTAGACTCCTCTTCACTAGTTTCGTTGACTACCCATGCCCTGGTAGGAGGACTACCTATGTCCTGGTAGGAGGACTACCCATGCCCTTGTAGGAGGACTACCCATGCCCTGGTAGGAGGACTACCCATGTCCTGGTAGGAGGTTGTGTTATGAGCAGCACCTGCTCATAACACTCATAACAGCAAATGACACCGGGACAAATGAGAGTATGAGCCAGCGTGGGCGTAGTTCATCCATCATCGTCCAAGTGCGTCAGCAAGATGGGGTTCTGTAGCTGGGGGTCTTCAGTTTAGTGAATGAATCACAGCGTTTACTGCCCAACGTTTGTGTTTAAACACTGACATTGCAGTCTGTTTTCCCGGATTGCAGTCCCACCAAACACCACCCCCACCTAAGTGAAAGTAGAGAGGCCTACGTCGGTAACTGGTCACAGATGGTCGATGGACGGTGCTGTCGAGTGTAATGAGTAGAACTGCTGCTACGGGATATTACCACGGAGTATTATTGGAACATTAACCCCTGCGATAGTCAGGAGTTATATAACTGACATGGGAAATAGTCTTTCACACAGACACATATTTTAGCTAACACACTAGTGTGTGTGGAGAAGTTACTTGCTGCTGCACCCTAGTGTTTAAAAGGAGCAACAACAACACCATCATCAATCCAGGGAGGTGATGGAGGAGATAGAGAGAGGTCATAGTGGAGATAGAGGGAGGTGCTGCAGGAGATAGAGCGAGGTGATGGAGCAGCTAGAGGGAGGTGATGGAGGATAGAGGGAGGTGGTGGAGGATAGAGGGAGGTGATGGGAAACACACCAGCATGACTGACTAAAGCTAACCAGCTAAGCTAACCGACTAGCCAGGCTTATTCTCCTCAAAAACCAACCATCAAGATAAAACCTCCACTGTATGTTTACATGTATACCAGTATGTATGTATTTATATATAGTATATGTATGTATATATATAGTATATGTATATAGTATATTTATGTGTATATATAGTATATATATATATACGTATATAGTGTATATATATATATATATAGTATGTGTAGGTAGTATATTTATGGGGCTCTTTCGCCCCAATGTAATACACTTTGGGGACATTGTGGAAAATCTTATAAAATGTTTTATAAAATATTAATAAATAGCTTCTTTTTTTCTATATTGCATACCAATATTAAATGACTCAAATGAAAACTGGACCCCCTTTGCTTTTAAAAGCTCATCATCCCAATTTCGAGGGTAATTCTAATTTGGTTTTACAGGCTAAATTCCCCGAGCCCCCGTTAGTTTGTACGCCTGGCTGGTCAACGGTCTACCAGTCCTACAGTACGGTTCTCCAGTTCTATGAAAACAGCCAGATGCCCTCAGGGTGGTTTGCTACACACATATGGTCTAATTTCGTTTCACTATATTTTATTTTTTTTAGAATCTCTATGCACACACGTCGTCTGAGGGTAAGCGGTGCTGAGGAAACACAGACAGATGTGTACAAGGTTTAGGATAATACTTGAAACAGCAGACGAGCAAACACATACAGTAGTCTACAACCATGTTGGCTCACATCCGCACACAGCACAGGTTCACATCCATGGAGTAGGATATATAGAGGCTTAGCGTTTCTACACATGGGCTCCCCCTCTGCAGAGAGACGGAGATTCTAGTCAGGGGTAAAGGCAAGGGTTCCAGATTGTGTTCCAGGTCCTCGTGGTGTCCCGTGTCTCTAGAGTTCTTTGTGCTCCACACACGGTTCTCCTGGTAAGCCACCAGAGAATCAGTGTCCGTCAAGATCCCTCTAAACGGTTCCTCCAGAACCTCTTGGTTTAAACAGCACCAGGGACAAGGAACATGACAAATTGCTTACAGGATATTTTCCATTCTGCACATTTGATATGGTTCATTTTCGGTTATTTAGTCAGACATAATGCTGCATAATGAGTAAATTAAAAAGAAATAAATCTCAGTGATGTTACACGATCATGTTGCTATCAGGGGGCAGAACACACAAACAATCACATGGAAACCAGTTTGTCTCATATTAGCTCTCAGTAGAATCAGAGATGCATCAGAAAACACATTCGTCCACACGATATGTCCTTCGACTCAAATCACGATCCCCATGTCTGTAAAAATAGTGCCATACATTCAGGCCCAGATAGTGCTGTAGAGATGGACTCACGATGGATTATAACACACCAGGAAACCAAATGGGCCCTTCAGTGAGGTCCATATCACACGTCACCCCTCTAAGGACACACAGAGAAAGGCTAGAACACTCGGATCTGTGACAGTTCTGCTGGAGAGCGCCTCATGTTAGCCTCCTGGATGCTAGCAAATCAACATCGCAAACCATAGGAGGAATCTGTCACCAAAGTCACTAGAAGTGCAACAATGACTCGTACCTCATGTCTCGTATCGATTGGTAAATCAGACTGTATACTACAGATATGTATGTGGAGGGCTGAACACATAGCCAGCACCTTTCCAGAGAACATAATAACAGTTATCAAGTACCCGTTTCTGGTTGTACCTGCTACCTCCTAGCCCCTCTGCTGCCGACAGACATCTGAAAATACCCTTGCCGTCCTTGTGTGAACAATGGTGTTCTCTTGTACAGACTAGTGGTCCTGTATGCATGGTTCTGTACATGTGCTATTTGTAAATCATAATTACGTGTGAGCTGGAAGCATACAGGTGTCCCCGGATCGTAAACACTGCAATGCCAAGTGTGTAGAAGTGCTGGCTCATCATGAACTTGGAGGGCTGACTCATCTTAGCTAACACCAACAACACATTTGGTCTCTGAAATTCGTGCATTTTTGCAATTATTTGAACACTTTAGAGCTCCCCTGTTGTAGATCAGTATTTCCAAACTTAATTTGTGTTACATTGCCAATGATTCTCATCAATAGGACTAGCATATTATAATGAACACACAGTTATGGAGAACCTTATCATTCCTAAATATCTCCCCAACTTCAAATATGTATGTCATTTCCTGAAAGAAGAAAAACACTGTGTGCATATTGCTGTCATGAAAAAGGAAGTTCCATTAATGCTCTGCTGGGTTTCCATGTTCCAATCTGCAACAACAGAACTAAAGTGTTCCATTGTCAGAACCAGTGTGTGATCAGCAGCATGCTGCTCTCCATCATGATGGTCCTCTTCCATCACTGTGGTGGAGTCCTCTTGTTCACTGGAGTTGCTCTGCTGGGTGTGTTTCTTCAGGGCTACATGGCACACGGAGGGACATTGTTGCACCGGGCACTACACTACATGGTGGGTGAGGCGGGAGGAGCTCCTGGTCGCTTCTTCTGGATTCTCTTACTGTTTTAGTCTGGACTTGTCATTACTTATCTTAAGGTGGAGAGGGTGGTGGTATGGGAGCTGGAACGAGAGGGCAGCTGACGGGAGATGGGGGCGGGGTTGAGATAGCTTGATGACCAGTGGTGGCAGGAAGGAAGTTCATGGAATCTTCTGCCTCTCTCTCTTTCTCTCTCTGTCTGTCCCTCTGTCTCTCTGTGTCTCTCTCTGTCTCACTCTCTCTCTGTCTCTCTGTCTGTATGTCTGTCTGTCTGTCTGTCTCTCTCTGTCTGTCTGTCTGTCTGTCTCTCTCTCTCTCTTGCTCTCACTCACTGTTTCGTCTCACTCGGTCACTCAGTACAGCGGCTTTTGTCCTTGGCTGTCAAATTCTGACCAGGCGTCATTTAGCTCCATGAAAATCATCTTGGCATATTGTTCGTAGGGCTGGCCAGTGGCCTGAGGGGTGGAACAAGACGACATCATCATTAAATCATACATAACTGACCCTTGAATGAATCCCATTGTTAACTGTTATATCCCAGCCCTTAAAGGAGAGTTACACTGTTGTGAAGACATTGTGTAATGTTGTTGTGTAATAAAGGGGGTCCAGTTTTCAATGACTGAAATCCACAATTGACTTTGAATTATGTTATTCAGAACTTTATTAACTGACTTTGAGATGTATATTAATATACTTGGACATGTTAGACGTTTTAGATCCTATTGTCCATCACGTTAACTTATTGTGAATTATTAATTAATTAAGAGGACACCACACTGAATATGACAACTATACACTCAGAACAGTCCAGTCCAGGACCGAAGGCGGTTCCTCCACGCACCTTATCCGGGTGGACCACCAGAACGGCCTTGCGGTACACCTTCTTCACCTGCTCGGGGGTCACCAGGTCAGCCATGCCCACGGGCTTCCAGCGCGTCTCCCCCTCCCACAGCACCGTGTGCATAGTGGACAGCAGGGCCCGGATGTTGCGCTCCTTCCCCTCGATCCAGTCCAGGATCTGGGACACGCAGCAGGGACAAGAGGTGAGGTGGAGGAGAGGTGAGGCGGAGGAGGGGTGAGGTGGAGGAGAGGTGAGGTGGAGGAGGGGTGAGATAAATTCATTTTTGATAAATAATCATCAGTAAGCATCAGTAATGTGGATATAATGACTAAGTAAGAAAAAAGACAACACTTATGCCAGGTCACAATAATACAATATCCAAAATGTAGTCTAGTCTAAATAAAATGTAGTCTCTAGATTCTATTTAGATTTAGACCAGTCAAACCCACAGCTTATTTTCCCTGAGGCAGCAGTTGTTAACCACGGCATCATTGGGTCTGTGGCTTCATGGAGTGGTTTGTCACTAAAACTTAACACAGTCCATTTGGTCGTGTTATAAAACATGCATTCTCTACCTTGAGCTTCTCAGGGTCCATCTCTTTGGCCATCTCCTCTTTCCTCATCTCAGCGATGGTCCTCGGCCCCTTCTTCTCCTTGGTGCCGCAGAAGCCCTGACCAGACAGCAGGTCATCAAAGTTGGCATCGGACACCTTTGGTTTAGGAGCTGCTAAGAACATACAAGACACAGACAGTTAGTTATATCAATCTATCAATCTATCAATCTATCAATCTATTTTTTAAACCATATATTGCATCATACACAGCGTCCAACTCAGCTTAGGGGTTTCTATTGACTTCAGTGAATCAATATTTATTCTTCCAAACATCTTGAACAATTATTTTATTCTTGTTCTCTTTGACGGGGACATCTTGCAAGATGTTAGTGTTAGCAGTTTTTGAAACTTCTTCTGAATTAGGGGCCTCTGTGTGGAGGTCCTGTGTGTGGAGGTCCTCTGTGTGGAGGTCCTGTGTGATGGTCCTCTGTGTGGAGGTCCTCTGTGTGGAGGTCCTCTGTGTGGAGGTCCTCTGTGTGGAGGTCCTGTGTGATGGTCCTCTGTGTGGAGGTCCTCTGTGTGGAGGTCCTCTGTGTGGAGGTCCTCTGTGTGATGGTCCTCTGTGTGATGGTCCTGTGTGATGGTCCTCTGTGTGGAGGTCCTGTGTGATGGTCCTCTGTGTGGAGGTCCTGTGTGATGGTCCTCTGTGTGATGGTCCTGTGTGATGGTCCTCTGTGTGGAGGTCCTGTGTGATGGTCCTCTGTGTGGTGGTTCTCTGTGTGGAGGTCCTGTGTGATGGTCCTCTGTGTGATGGTCCTGTGTGATGGTCCTCTGTGTGGTGGTCCTGTGTGATGGTCCTCTGTGTGGAGGTCCTGTGTGATGGTCCTCTGTGTGGAGGTCCTGTGTGATGGTCCTCTGTGTGGAGGTCCTGTGTGATGGTCCTCTGTGTG
>OMKP01091368.1:0-11695 GCA_900302375.1 Bathygadus melanobranchus | reverse complement strand
TACATTAACGTACTGTTTTTAGGACCAGTATAATGCGTTACATTAACGCCCCCCTGTCACAGTGGGAACACTTGCACATTTTTTGTTGTACTGTAAATTGTAAAGTGTATTGTAAATACCTGCAATTTTTACTCTCTTTTTATCACCTCATCACATCGTTTCTTGTTCTTGTTCTTGTATTTATTGTTTATTGTTGCACCGACTGACCAGGCCAAATTCCTTGTAATGTGAAAATTACTTGGCAATAAATCCTTTTCTGATTCTGATTCTGATTCATAGATGGTTTTCTGGATGACAATGCAAAGCAGCAGAGGATGAAGCTGGAGGTCCAGTTCGCCAGAGAGAGCACCATGCTTCTGCCTAGAGTTGACCCCATCTTCTGAATCCAGGTGACACTGCCCAATGGGAAGAGGAGGATGAAAACTGCACAGGAGTTTGGAGGTGCCCTCATGTCCTAACTGGGCAGGAGGAGTGACAGAACCACTCTGGAATATGATAAATTCCAGCAAAGTCTTGAGAGGCTGGCAGTCATTTCCATGCCACTGTGACTCAATGATAATGAAAAATGAATATTTTCTATGTTTTCAAATTGAAATTCAATTGTTATTGTTAACAAAGTATTCGGAATGAAGTGAAATTATTTATACACTCGTATTAGCAGGGAAAATGTCAGCATCACATGTCAGCTCTTCAACAGAAAAAAATGTTGCCATTAGCTACCTGCACCTATACTTTTTTTACATTCATACATTTACATTTTACATTTATGCTGCTGATGTTATCACCTGTCATTGATGCCCTGCCTAACAAACGATGTGTATAATGACTGAATGAACCAAGGAACAACCTTGCTAGATACAATGCAAGATGAGAGGTCCGCTAATGCGTTAAAATGTCATAAAAAGCAGTAATTTCATCAACTTACCAGCGAGCGTGCATCGGAAACACTGAAAATGAATGGGGCTCTGTGCTGGAACTATACAGCGTTAGGAACTATTGGCCGCTTCACGTCACACGTGACTTCCGGATTCCCCGATTACAATAGAAGTCTATGGGAGTGTCGTAACTCTCTCTTTAAATGACGCTGGATGTATCCATAGAACAAAGTTAATAAAAAGTACAGTTTTGGGTGCGGCCGCAGCTCTTTGTCAAACTAGCTCAGACTCTTATGTTGCTTGTTTCAAGTGATAATAAAAGTCTTATAATTTCATCACTTCTGCCTCTCGACCTCTCAGTTTTTAAAGTAGTTAAGTGTTGTTTTTTCATAAATTGGCCGCAGAGACGGGTCGGGACGGGTCACACAAAACAAAGTGGCCACCAAACAATAAAGAAAGGTAAGCTACGTTCTTACCTATTAAAATTATATAATTGTGTGGTCCGTGCCTATCCAATTCTAACGCTAAGCAGTAAGTAGTCTCTCCAACTTTACCATAATTGTGCATAAGGGGAAAGGAGAGAGAGAGAGAAGTTGTGAACAACTGTGCATGCACTAACCATAACGCTCTGTGGATTACTAAATTGTTTTTTGAAACCCTGTGGATACTATGGGAGAATTTTACTATACATTTAAGGGAATTATAATCATGATCTTGCCTGGTAATGCGATATGAATGAACTAAGTGTGGAGAAAGCACTGAGAGGTGACTCATACTTTTGAGTTCACAACTCCTAATATGTACCACCAATATGTAGTTCCTCAAGACAACTGTTAAAGTTTACATTAGGAGCTGTGAGCTAACGTCTGGTATGCTGTGGAGAGGCCAGTGGCTGTCTCTGCAGAGAAGGCCATACATCACAATCAGCTAAGAGAGAGAGTTGGAACATGAAGGCCCTATAAGGAGAAATGTATTGGGAGCATACTTTTGATTGTGGTTGGTTGAATGTAAAGTTACATAGGATGATGTGATTGCTTAATAATTGGGGGATATATCTATAGAACAAAGTTAATAAAAAGTACAGTTTGGGGTGTGGCTGCAGCTCTTTGTCAAACCAGCTCAGACTCTTATGTTGCTTGTTCCAAGTGATAATAAAAGTCTTATCTTTTCATCACTTCTTCCTCTCAGTTTTTAAAGTAGTTAAGTGTTGTTTTTTGTACAACAATACCGCTTTATGTGTGCAAATTGGAAAAGGCCACATAAAGGGCTGGTCCCCTAAGATACCGCCTCAGATAAGAGTCTCTGGAGGGTCTGCTTGGTTAGGGTGCTTCTAATGGATTATTTACAGTATATAGCGCTTTTACCCAAAGTGCTTTACATTGCCTCACATTCACCCATTCACACACCGACGGCGGTGTCAACCATGCAAGGTAACAACCAGCTCGTCAGGAGCAGTTAGGGTTATGTGTCCTGCTTAGGGACACCTCGACACTTCGCTAGGGGGAGCCAGGGATCGAACCAGCAACCTTCTGGTTGCCAGACAACCGTCTACCTCCTGAGCTAGTGCCACCCATGCTTCTGAAATACCGCCTTAAAAAGAGACGTCTTGTAAGGGTCTGCTTGGTCAGAAGTGCTGTTTTCGGGTCTGAGATACCGCCTCTATTAGAGAGGGACTGCTTGGTCAGGGGGAAAACTAAAGTCTGTGATACCGCCTTGTGAGAGAGGTCTCATAAGGGTCTGCTTGGACAGACTGACCCCTGTGGATACCGCTTGTTAAAATTAGTTTATCCAGCCTCCTTAGTGATTACCTTTTGTGGCTTATCCTCCTTGTGGAGGGTGTCAATGACTGTCTTCTGGACAACTGTCAAGTCTGCAGTCTTCCCCATACTGAACCAAACTGAGATACAATTTAACGACATAGGAAAACTTTGCAGGTGTTAGGTGGAGACTTAATTAGATAATTAGAGTGTGACACTCAGTCTAAAACGTTCGTTCTCTGAAATAACTGAGAAGTAAATGCTGATTTTCTTCACACTATTCTAATTTCTTGAAATACTGTTTTGGGGGTTTTCTGGAGCTGTAAGCCAAAATTAATAAAGAAATAATTGTACGGACGGGAAACAACAGAGGATCAAGTCGTCGTAGAAACGCTGTCGTAGAGACTAAAAATTGGAAATTGGCCAAAAGGCAGACGCTTTTATCCAAAGCGACTTACAAAAAGTAAATTTGTCGAAAGAGGGAAACAATATATCGATGATGGTACAGTACAATTAGAATAGACCAAGTTTCAAGTTACAAGCACTCCTGATTACCAGGTCAATAGAACAAGTTTCAAGCATTCCTGGTTGCCAGGTCAATAGATCAAGTTACAAGCTTACAATTGCTAGGTTGACCCCTTACTGTACAACAGCAGGTAGCCAGGATAAGATGCAACGCAGAGAGAGAGAGAGAGAGAGAGAGAGAGAGAGAGATAAGGTACATCTCATCCGCTGGCCTCAATGATTCACAGACAGTTCACAAGGAATCCCAACACAGTAACTCAGGCTCTGTTCCTTCACAGTTGAACAGTGTCCTAACCAATCCCCAACCTGCGGAGTCCACTTAGTCTTCAGCTCATCCACCTTAGCAATGTATTCAGTCATAGTCATCCTGGCTCTTTCCTGTTCAAAACAACCAGGATAAATACATCATTCAACTTTAAAAGGTAAAATATTAATATAAAAAAAGTTATTATGATCCGAAGTCATCCCCGTGGCGAAACAGATGTAGCAAAAGTCGTCAAAATATTACTTTTAAGACACGTTTCACTGCAAAACACTGGATATTTCAGTCCTGCTTTGCCGAATGTGCGCATGCGCTGGATTCACCGTCTTTTCAGTTTACTCTACATTGAAGTATCATAACAATTTTAGTCGTCACACATTTTCGCAATTTTATCTCTAGACTTAAACCACCATCATGTGAAGCTTTTTTTAGTCGTTTTTTTTTCAGAATCGCTTGCGTGCAGGTTTTCATTGTTTTCATATCATCACAAAACGATGTCTTGTCAAGTCATCACTTTGCGGCCAGCTAGCGTTTACCGCCATGTAACTTGACAGCATCCCCCAAAGTCCAATGAAAAAAGAAATAAATAGTAGCATCATAAAACAACAATAATCATATCAGCAAAATGGTGGTGAAATGTAGACAGTATTCTATTGAATACCTTAGCTTTGGATTCATACCATCTCCTACCAATGCACAACTACCACTGTGTTTATTGTATGAGGTGTTTTCTAATGAGGCAATGAAACCCTCACATCTAAAGGAGCACCTTACAAGGATCCACCCGAACAAGGCAGATAAGGAGCGTCCATTCTTCCAGGCCCTCAAAGTGAAGCATGGCAGCACCATCAGCAGTCTCTTCGCTAGGAAGACCAACCAGACTGATAGCAGGTTTATAGTGTCCTATAACATCTCCCCAATTATAGTGACAGAGAGAATCTTCCACAGTGAAGGTCTCTAGTCGTCTGGATCTGACTAATTAACTATACTTTAAAAATAGTTCAAAGAAAATGATGCACAGGCTCAGAGGATTCAGCAGAGTAGGAGGTTTATTGACACGACAGCAACACAATCACCCAGTTAGTTCATGAAGCAACTAAAAAACAATGGTCTGATACACAGTCCTTATAGTTACACAGGGTGGAGCATACACAACATGGGCACAGTTCTTAAGCACACGTTGGGTCAATCACAGGTGCATCAGGGTCACGGCGACTCGTTGGCAAGATGGCTAGGGCATCTGGGGTTTCTTATCTTACTCAAAGAGCAACTTCAGACAATCTAAGTTTCTCATCAGCCTAGTATGCATGAGTCTTTCCAAGTTTCAGTTAATCGGTGTCCTTGAACAAAACTCATAGTCCGGTGCTCTACACAATGCATGATACCTGCTTGTGGAGGAAAGCATGTGTCAATAGTTAAAGCAGACTAGTGACGTTACAATAGACATACATACTACTTCATGTAAAATGGTATGTGTTAGATGTCAGGGCTTCCTCATGTTAACAGGAATGAGTTTAGATTATTTTCCGACAATTGCGAAACACCAAACGATTCAGCAGTACATTTGATCGATTTCACATGGATGCGTTGCCTTTTCAACATAATTCAGTTGGAAACACTATAGGCCTACTGCCCCCTTGTGTACATAGGCAGTATAAATGACCCGCGTTGTTGCTGTGGAGAAATCCAGCTACAACAGGACACTTTTAAGGTGGTTTAAGAACCGTCGACAAATATACTCAGGAGAGGAATACATATTATATAAGGGTGAAAAATAAGACTCAAGTGTGCATATATTTCATCACTGATCAACTCCCATTCAGGATCAGATCAGGAACACAGACAAGGGATATTGGTGTTTGCTCACATTTTAATATGCAAAGAACTGTACATTTGCATGGAAAACAAATATGCATTGGAACACGTGTACATACAAACACACTTGGGTGTCTGACACACTTATAGGAAGTTGTGATGTGACCTGTTGTGATATATAGATTAAATATATTGACATCTAGTATGCAGGCCATAGCATATGATCTTTATTTGACCTGATGATCATCTAATTACATAGATTGGCCAACAAGCATGGGTTGAAATGCAAGACAAAAAAGTAGGAAAGTAGAAAGTAGTATTTGGGTGTGTGGCAAACCTGACTGCCACATAAGTGGCTTCGTAAGGGTTCCCCAAAACAGCAGACACAGGAAGGTGGTGAAGAATCCGGTTTATTGTAAGGTTTGAACAATTGAAATGGACAGAGCAGATGGTAACAGTGCTAGCGCTCTCCCGAGTGTGTGTGGTGGTGGCTGGTTTAACCTGTGGGCCTTGATTAGGCAATGGCCCACAGGTGTGCACCGAGCCAAACCAATCAATCAGTGACTCTGGCTAGGTGAGACTGCTTAAACCAGCCACCAACCACACACATGCCACAGGGTGGAATAAACCTAAAACTATATTTTAAAAAACTAGGGTCATAGAGATGTGGTCCTAGACATGCGGTCCTGGAACTGCAGCCTCCGGTACTGCAGGAACATTCTATTGTGGACTCAGCCGTCACTGGGAACACGTCTGTACCTCGCTGTTCCACAGCATCTCCAACCCAGCTCAGCTAGGCCTGGCTCTTTCCTAAACCTTGCAGGACAAACACTCGTCAGTATATACACAAACAAAAATGCAAACACAATATAAACGTGGAATAGATAGTAAAGCTAAAATGCATGCAGCATGTCAAAGTAGAACAGTTCCAGCCAAAACGCACACAATAGATGCAATAAAATCAAGCACAGAGCAAATGATGTGTAGAAGTATTTACCGAAGTTATTTGAACATGTTGACCACGTATTTTATTTTAATAGGGTCCTATGTGTAATAAAATCGTTAGGTATTATTACCTGGCTGGAAGACGTTGATTCCATTGTAAATATGAAAGTGTTGATGTCAGAGTGGACATTAGTGAAGGTCTGAATGCCAGAATCCAGAGTCTCCGCCCACTCTACCAAGGTGACTGATTCAGGTCTCGCATCGTGACATTAAACAGCGTTTTGCGGAGACTGCAGTTCCAGGACTGCAGTCCTGGGACCACATTTCTAGGACCCTTCTATACACTTTCTGTACTCATAGTTTTAAAGGTTTATTCCACCTGAATACTACTATCTGTCCATGTACTTATAAAAGGTTAAGCTTAAAGGTTTATTCCACCTAGAAATGTGACCCTAGAAATGCCGTCCTAGGGCTACATCCTCTTCTACTCGTTTCTTTAGAATAGACTTGATTTGACAATTTTCAACCCTGACAAGTAGCCTTGTCAAAAACATTTGACACACATCCTCCCAGACACTGGATCTATCTGGGAGAAGAAGAGTTTGGGCTGCTGAATAATAATCCTGAATTTGATATGACGCCCTTGATGAAATATGGATTGTACAGAGACATCATAGCTTGTTTTTACTTAGCTCCACTCTTAAAACCCCGGCAAAACCAGTATGTTGGCATGGCTATGCATCGTCACTAGTAATTGGTTAGAAGTGAAATCCCCGTCCCCATGGAACTCGGCTGTCAGACTGAAGATGCACCAGGTGAGGTTTCAACTAAAGAAACTTCATCTGTTTTAGCACAGCTACATATTGACTGGACCATAAATGCATATAATCATTCAGTTGAATTGCGAAATACATATTTAATTTAATTCTGAATGATTATATTTTTTATACACGTGTGTGCGCTGATCCCCCTCTTTGACCGGAGACATCGTGCATTATAGCCTTATTATAGACAAATCAGGTGGTTTAAATAGTTGAACACTCACTTGTAGAAGTTGTATTCCTGTCAGTCCTGCTCTCTTCTCATCAGAGTAACGTCTGAGGAGCTTACTGTCTTCTCAGGCTTCCCTCTGCTTTCACAACAACATGTAATCTGCATCTATGTCATCAATCACATGTTTTTGTAATGTGCAACACCTTTGTCACTTAGTTAATGGGCACAAAACCTTAAACACATTCATTTTCCTTTGTTCTGCAGCGAGTAATTTAACAATTAACTGCATTCTGACATCATGATGTGAGTTCCATGGTAGGGTGTTGGTAGCCATCTCCTACATTTGAATACATATTTCATATATGACTAGGCACCCTCGTATATATTGTTATACACACAGCACCCTCTGCTGTGACAATGATATCCTGCAACCTTTTGTATTGCTGTATACTGTTGTGTGTGTGATTGAAGCGTTGTGTGTGTGATTGTACTGTTGTGTGTGATTGAAGTGTTGTGTGTGTGATTGAACTGTTGTGTGTGTGATTGAAGTGTGTGTGTGATTGTACAGTTGTGTGTGTGATTGTACTGTTGTGTGTGTGATTGTACAGTTGTGTGTGTGTGTGATTGTACAGTTGTGTGTGTGATTGTACAATTGTGTGTGTGATTGTACTGTTGTGTGTGTGATTGTACTGTTGTGTGTGTGTGCGACCTCCTGCACTATGTTTAAAGCAACATTCAGTCAATCTAAATAACACGACTTCACACTTTCAACTGACATGCGGTTCATCCACCAACCCGATTGTTCCCATGAACTTCTGTGGGGAGCAGATGCGGCAGAACAAAATGGCTGACCTTCCTTTTATTCCCAGTGGAAAACAATATTTTTAGATTAGAGGTTCGGTATTCAAATGAATTTTGATAACATTTTCAACAGACGACGATGTGCTTTTTTATAGTGGGGCAAGAACCAGGGGCCAGGACCTTTACTAGATTAGAGTTGTCCTGTAGGAACCAGGGGCCAGGACCTTTACTGGATTAGAGTTGTCCTGTCGGAACCAGGGGCCAGGACCTTTACTAGATTAGACTTGAGTGGCCACAGGTTAGAAAAATTATGTATAAATACAGTCTATTTACATAATTCAGGATAGACTTTAACTCAATATACATGTTGAATGTGAGGTTTACCTCAATATCCCACAAATGGTACCAAGATGCTTTGTGTTCACATTCTATCAACAACACTTCAATCATTCAGGTGTCTTTCAGGACCAGCCTTCCTGTGGATGGATCAACAGGCAACGTGAAGTGACAATACAAAAATGCTTTCTGTTTTAAATAGCTTTATTGACATTTATATAATAAGTTACTATTTTGTGTGTGTGTATATTTGTGGTTGGTGTGTATGCTTGGGGGATGGTTTCTGACAAATGTATCGACTAGTTCCATTTGTATTCTAGTTTTTTAATGTTGACCCATCTATTTCTACTACTACTATGTGATAACTGTAATATAACAGTATCATATAAGCATGACTAAACATGCTCAACAACTTCAATTCATGTGTACCATAGTATTTGTACAAACTATTTAGGAGACACAGCGATACATGAGCAGGTAGGGCCTCTTGCCTCAACATTAGGGACTGGAACATCCTGGCCCTGCAACGATTCATGTGTTCCTCTAATCTGCTTCCATGAGTTGGGTTCATCTTGATACATAGGAGGATTAAATGCAATACCTTAGATGAAAAACATCTACTGTGAATGCAATTATAATTGAAAACACACTCATTGTTGTGTTGATGACCTGCCTGAAGAGGTAGCTGCGATTGTGATTGGTTCAGCTGTGGTTGTTGTCTGACCAGCTGTGTTTGTAGTTGGGCCAGCTGTGGTCATATTTGGGTCAGCTGTGGTTGTAGTTGGGCCAGCTGTGGTTGTAGTTGGGCCAGCTGTAGTTGTCGATGGAGATGTAGTTGTTGTAGAGAAACATTGGTTTAACGTTCAATCATAGTCATTTCTGTTCTTAACATAGGAATGGAAATAACTTACCAACATACAGAAGGAGGATGACATAAATCTTGTCTGTCATTATGGATCCTATTCTTCCTGAAAAGAATATTCATGAATATTGTTCTCCTTATATTTTCTTGCGTACCATTGCTGTCTGGCTTTCTGTTAGCATTAGTTTGACGTTTGTCTGTTGCAACTTGCAACTGCAATGGAAGGAATTAAACATTACATATTACTGGTTTGAAGGTAAGAATACCCCTTTCCATTAATTTGTCACTACCAACCAAAATCAGAGGAAGTTATTAGATTATTAGTAGAATTTGAACATGCACCCATTGGTGAATAATATATGAGGTATATAAGGTATATATGAAGTATTCATTAACAACCCAAGCCAGCCCAAGCCCCTCGCTGAATGGACCACTGTACCACAGACTCTTGTATTTGGATCTTTACTGATAGATATGAGGATGAGATAAGCGTGAACAAATTGTACAGGTATTGCAACAATATTAACACATTATTTAATTGTACAAGTATTACCAAAATATTAGTGTTTCATCCTGGAGAATTGAGATATTTTTCTCAAAATGAAATCTCTCTGAAATCTCTCTAAATGCTCAATTCAATGGGCCCATATATTTAATTTAATAGTTGTTAAATTCCTTACTTTTTATATTGCTGGAGATGGTGTTTGTCCTGTAGTGGGAGTGAAGCTGTCTGTTGTGTCCAGGCCTCGCTTCCTGGACAGAGGGCTCCTCTTTATAAAGGAAGGTGTGGAAGCTTAACACAATGACAATACAAACCATTCAGTATCCAGTGTATAATGGCAGGAGGACGGCTATTCACTGGCCGGCCTACGCCCTTTCATGTTTACCTATATCTTTAAAAATAGTATAAATATTTCATAAATATATAAATATTTGACCTTATCTTATTCAGAGACATCTGTTGAAAGATGGTCCTCCTATACTGTCGTCTGTGTTTCTTACTGTATGTTATAGGTACTGTATATTGATGTTACGTTTATCTTTGTTTATATTGTATTCTGAACTAAAACAGGGAGCTGGGTGTTCTCTTAGACATTCATCTCAGCTCTGCTGGCTTTTCACACTTTTTCTAATAATAGAATAGTAACATTTTAAATGACGCAATAAACAGCATGTTGCATGGTGTGAGCCTCCACTTCAGTCCAGCTATACGCTAAATGGCTGCAGATATAGAGCCCTAGGAACCAGGAACCAGGACCTGTACTATATTAGGGTTGTCCTGTAGGAACCAGTACCTGTACTATATTAGGGTTGTCCTGTAGGAACCAGGACCTGTACTATAGTAGGGTTGTCTTGTAGGAACCAGGACCTGTACTATATTAGGGTTGTCCTGTAGGAACCAGGACCTGTACTATATTAGGGTTGTCCTGTAGGAACCAGGACCTGTACTATAGTAGGGTTGTCTTGTAGGAACCAGGACCTGTACTATATTAGGGTTGTCTTGTAGGAACCAGGACCTGTACTATATTAGGGTTGTCTTGTAGGAACCAGGACCTGTACTATATTAGGCTTGTCCTGTAGGAACCAGGACCTGTACTATATTTACATTTACATTTACATTTAGAGCATTTGGCAGACGCTTTTATCCAAAGCCATCACACGGTCCATCCCTTGGCTTGCGTGCCTCAGTGACCTGGAGAGCTATGCCAGCGGGTGCACAAGCACCTGGTAGGGTCACCCATGCTGGACAGGTCAAAGGATAGAGGACAGACTAATTGGACCACCTCATCCCGGAGGTTAAATGGGTTTGCATAGGGCCAACAACCCTATCTAGAAAAAAGAAAACCTTGTTACAGAAGCATCGACGACAAAGCAAAACCAACACGGCTGGGGGGAAGAAGGGCCTCCACAGAGGAGGTCTATGAAGCAGTGCAGCCAAAGCCGAAAGGAAGCTGTAAGGCCGACTCCCCTTCTAACCCCCAGGACCACCACCAAAATCGCCACATGGAACATTAGGACCATGTTTGAGTCAGGGAAGACAGTCCAGGTAGCACAGGAGATGAGGAACTACAACATCCCTCTCCTGAGACTGTGTGAGACAAGGTGGCTACAAGCAGGGCAGATGAGATTAACATCAGGGGAGATGGTGCTCTACTCCGGGCACACTGAAGATGGTGCCCCCCACATAGAAGGAGTGGCCCTCATGTTGGCTCCAGAGGCACAGCGCTCCCTCATTGGCTGGGAACCGGTGAACTCAAGAATCATCACCGCCCAATTTGCCACCCAGAAAGAGAACATCAAGCTGAATATCATTCAGTGCTACGCTCCGACCAATGATGCCATAGAGGAGAAGAAAGACGACTTCTATGACCAGCTGCAGGGGGTGCTGGACAGACAGAGAGCAAAAGATGTCACTATTCTCATGGGTGACTTCAATGCCAAGACCGGAGCGGACAACACTGGCTATGAAGACATCATGGGAACACACGGACTGGGCCAGATGAATGAAAATGGAGAAAGGTTT